>JZLH01S0006005.1:3542-18394 GCA_001188425.1 Eucidaris tribuloides | reverse complement strand
TTTTAGTTTAAGGAAGCTAAATGTTTAAGCATAAAAGGTAAACTACAATTTGAAACATCGCAGCTACATTGGACTACAAATTCTGAATCTGTTCGCATTATCAACTTGTCTATATCTCCACATTCTTACTGTTCCTCCTACCCCACCCTACCCCCCCCCAAAAAAAACGAGGTTTCAACCATATTAGTAATATAGAACACCAGCTTCACACTTTCCCCCTGATACAGGTGTAAAGTGATCAAAACTGGGGCAGTGTCTGTGCCGACATCCCCAGGGGGAGGATAGGGTTAGGCCAGAGGCCAAGTACAGCTCATGGGGAGGAACAACATACACACAGACAGACAGACAGACATACTGACACATTACAGGTGAAAGTAAGTTCAACGGAATGTTCAATGTTCGATCCCTCCACAAGGGCAGGCAAAACTAGGACTTCTATTTCAAACTGTGGCAAACATGTTTCCACTGAAAAGTGGTACTAATATATACGTTATTCACGAGGGGGGGGGGAGGGGGTAGGGAAGGGTGTCCTTCAGCGTTACAATGAAGATTAACTAAATTCAGTTACTCAAGCCAAGGATAGGAAGCAAGGAAATTCCCTTGACTAAATCAAGGAGCTGTGAGCACACTGACTCATGGTGAGTGAACGTTGGTCGCAGTAGAATACAGACAGGACTGTAGAACATTCATGTAAAGTATGCAGAACACATACACTACATAGGCTAAGGTGTACATGTACATTCATGTTAACGGCCTACTACATTCTGTACTGTATATGTTTACATTATAATTTATTTTAGACTCATGTGGTTGCCTTGCATACATGTAGTTTATTACTTATTGCAAATTAAATATATATAATAATCTTTGATAGGAAAAACATGATGGGACCCTTTTTAGCAATAATGGGCGGGTTGGGGTAGTGGTATGCTGAATATTTTGCATTGGTTTTATTTTCGCCAATTTTGCAAATAAACAAACACGATATACCACATTCATAATCACTTCCTGATATACCTACACAAAGTGAATGCAATTGCAATAAAACAAAACAAAAATAAACTCTCACGAATTCCCCATCTTGAAGCAAACTTGGGAAAACAGGCTAGTATGTACCTTTACAGGAAATATACAAGTAAGTTGTATACAGTATTCAAATGCTTTTAATTCTGATTTCATTTGATCATTTCCCACGGCACTAGCAAATGTCAGTTACTATTCCCCTCTTACATATGTCGCTCTTTTCATGTAAATTTCTACTTGTGGTGCACATTGATTGTATCATCAGTTATCTAGCAGAAGGGCCCTAGCAATATGTTCCCTGTAGTCTATGTATGTAGCGAGATCTTACAATAAACAAACTGAATCTTCAATTTATGTGTGGTCCTGGTCTGAGACTATCTCACTGCCAGAGGTATCTCTGAGTTTGCAGAATTTTTTTTCGTAGTACGGGAAAGCGATGCCAATGTCCTCATTTTGGAACAATGCCAAAATAAATTACAAACTGAAAATGTGACAATGAGAAAAACAAATGCAAGCAATAAGAAAAGTCTGCTATATCCCCCTCTCTACAAAAATCTGAATAATCTTATTGTATGATCTTACTTCATGTTCTCTGATAATTATATGTATAATCACCCACAGCTGTAATTTAGTGTAAAATCATGAAAAATGTGGAATTACTAGTACGTAGAAAAACATATTTTGGGTGAAAAAAAGATATGAAAACAGTCACCTCTTTAGAGAAAGCAGGTCATGCGAATGCTGATTCAGTGTGGCCTTATTATCTGTGTAAACAGTGGGGACATACAACACAAGAATTGGGCTAAATGTACTATATTTATTTATTGACACGATTTTCTAGGATATACTGTACTAACACGAGATTGGGCAGGCACCTTAGGTGCGATGACGTAAATCCATGAAAGGTAGATGTTTGGGCAAAGGGTGAGAAACCTCAGACATCGGTTTTCGTCCGACCCACTTACTCTAATGTTTACATTCTACGCATTACGAAGTAGAGCAGAACCGTATCTTACTCTCTATCGTAAGTCCAGCAGCATGCGAGAGAGGGGAAAAACGGGAGCTCTGCATTTTTTCCAGACACAAAATTAACACGATTTGCCCCAAATAACGGTAATTGGAGGGGTTGTGAAAACGACTACATGTAGGTAGAGCGTAGAAAATGTAAACACCGGCGCAGACTGTCTTGTTTGGGTACGTTTTGTGCCCCCTGGCTGAACTTGGGCTGGCTTTTCTTGGAATGCCTTAATGGTATCTTCTGATCAAATTCCATACATGCAAGACATTTCTTTTTACTTGTGTGGAGGGGGGGGGGGGGGGGGCTGGTTGCGATATTACTCACTTTCTCCATCTCTCACACACATAAGTCAATGTTTCACACATTTTTTGATGCCTCACGCGACCCAGTTTCGAAAAGATAATGTGAGAAATAACCAGACTAACTTCAGGGATGCGTAGATTTTGGCAGCCACATTTAATGGACCAGAAAACCCGACATTCAGATCTCACTTTGATGGTGACCTTTTCTCAGTCTGAACTACATCTTCTAGTTGCTTACTCCATATCTGGAGCAAAAAGTGTCTCACTAGAAAGAGGAGGTACTAAAACAGCTACTATAATACTCTTGACACAATTGTACAGTGTGTCTGGTAAAGGAGGTGGACACTGGTAACCTTCATTTGCAAGCCCACAGCATAGAAATCAGGAACAAATATGTTCAATTTGAGCTCAACCAACAATGAAGAAAATAAACGTACCTTGCCCATCGCCTTTTGCCACAAGTAGGCGTATACCATTTGAGAAAGGAAGCAAGGCTTTTAAAATGATTTTCTAAAGCATCATCCCTGTGCTTTGAAACACATTAATTGAAAAAAAAATGCATCAGTGGTTAAATTTTCACTGATCGAGAAGTAGCATGAGGTTAAATTTTCATTTTTTTTTCACCTTTAAAATATAAATGGCCGATTGGTATAATATTGCTCATACATGTTACTGTAACTATCTAACTTCCAGCTAAGTTTGACTTTGAGAAGAGTGCATGCGCTGTTTTGTACCATCTTGCAACTGAATGCTACTCCTGTAGGCCTATAACTTTAATCTTTACTTTTTATCCAATATACATGTAATATCAGTCAGATCTGCCAGCCTCTGCTGACCAAAAAACATAGTGATCCATAGTACATGTAAATATCATATTTTGAAGGCAACAAACATATTTTGGTACAAAAACATGTAATTTACATATATTGAGCATGCCAATCAAATTTATTTTGCATTAAATATCATATTTTGTTACTTTTGATGATGAAAAAACATACTAAATATCATAAAATATATAAGTTGGCAGCTCTGATCAGTATCCACTATCTTCTCCAGATATCTAAAATGTGTCAGACAGTGTACGTCACCTCCTGTTTTCATATAAGTGTGATTTTTAAATCTATTTTGTATACCCACTAAGGTACACTACAGTGGGTAAACACTGATTATCAATGTCCAATATGTTCCAATCAAAACAAAAGCTTGCAGCAAGACTACAAATTCAGTGATATATTACCATCCATAAATACACGTTTTTGTGTGTGCCAATTTTCCAATATTTTCTGACAGGAATGAAGTATAATCATTGTGGTATAAACAATAACCATATAAACCATAAATCTCCATTTTTGTTTGGATGCGCATGTTGCAGATGAAGGAAAGGATATAAGAGATGAAATATCATCATTGTACCGATGATTTTTAGACGTCGTGGCAAACAAAAAAGAAGAGGCAAGGCGGTGTACCCACGCAGGACTACCCAATCAGATACCCAGGCATGATTAGGCCATACAGAGTTCACTGCTCTAACCACAAATCACAGTTTCTTTCCCAGGGTGGTGACTTCAAGTTCAGGGGGTGTGGGAGGGGGAGGAGACAAGAAAAATGATGCCACCCCTCCCCCTCCCCCGAAAATGTTATGTCTCTGCAGAGCTACATATATTGTTGGGCAGATTGTGTGATATGAATTCTTTTTGATGATATTCATCCTTGTACTACAATTTGTAGAAACGTTTGTCAGCAAATTACAAACACCCTCTCACTAATGTAGCTTTTGGCAAATGCGTACGTTATTGGCAAATCGTCAAGTATGAGGACATTTTCCTTCGCTCGTCAGATTTAGACCTGCATCTAACCCCATGGTTTTTAATATTCTGGAAATGCCCCCACACTTATCACCCACTGCGCCAACACTGCCATACTGAAATTCCTCCGTGTTCTATTTATTTTTAAAGGCAAAGTTGGGGGGCATCTGAGCAACATAAATTAGAAGGATATTCAGGGGGTGGTCCACGCTCACAGCCAAGAGGGTAAGTGTGATTTTGTTAGTGTGAAAAGTGACGTGTTAAAGGTAAATGAAATGATTGGGGGTAGTCCTCAACTTAAGCTGAAACTACTCTAGAGTCACTGAAAACTATGCAAGGATTCTCCTGTGAAAATCTTGTAGTCAAATGTTGACTCATTCTAAAATAACTTACGTTAATTTCCCTTCTGGTATTGTGTGGCTCCCTATGGATCATATTTTTATCTGGCCCGGATAAAATTAAGATACTCCTATGTTTATGCTTGATTCTCCTTAAGTAAACATATTAGAGGCAAATCCTTCCAGCTGGGAGATCCATTCCAGCTAGTGTACAGTTGGTATATATTTCAACTCATTTGGTTCTTGAGGCATTTTCAAGTGTTCCCAATCATGTCACTAACCTTTAAGGAACAATTTTTTAGGTTTGACCTCCTCACCCACCTCCCTGCTGCTAGATGTAATTCAAAGAATTGATAAATTTTTAACAATTTCAAATGATATAGACCATAATATTTACCACATTAAACCAAAGATTGGCTTTTTATAGGCATTCAAAGAAAGTACATTTGTCTTCATTTGAAGAATGGCATTATCCTTGCCAGGTTGTTGTGGTTTTTTACTTATGTTGCACTTGCATTGGTTTTGAACAGAAGATGCTGAAGTTTAGATACAAAGAAGTTCACTCTCACTCTCAATCACGGAGGGAGAACATTTTGGCCAATTCAAAATAAATTGTTTACTCCACGGTTCCTGGAATTTAGGATACTTCTTGAGAAAGGACCATCTCCTTGATTGAGAATGGAGCTGGATTGAAATGGCTTCCAAGTTCCATGATTTATCGTTAAGTCTTTACTCTTACTCCATGACAAATGATTTCAGAAGTAAACACCGACAATCAATGAGAGGCAACTCAAAACACAGTTTATTTGGACAATGTATATCTTAAGATTCTCAGAATTATTCAAGTAAGTTTTCCTAATAAATACAAATTACTTAAAGAGTGAGAGTGATTATTATTGCTTCACATTCCTATCATTGTTCAATTCCGGGATGCCAGGCTGTAATGACCAGATTTGACAATCATTGAAGACCAATTCTCATCTCCCTGCATTTATACCTGAAATTCTCTATTTGGAATTCTTGGAAGTAGACAGTGCATTGACCTGAGCATTGTGCACAATCCTCTTGTGAAAGTTTTGGCTTGTTTTGCAAAATTACAGAGAAGTTCAGACAAAATTCATAGCACTAACTATACGATACGTCAAGCTGTACTTGCACATTACTCAAATATACCGTCTAATGCGAGATTGAACAACTGAAGTACAGGTTAAATGTGATAACTTCTGCTTTTTATCAGGTTGTTTTGAAATGAAAAGGATCATCTGTAACTCCCAGTAAGACTGGGGGCAGACACTATCATATTACAGTCCCCATGGGTTCAAAGCCCCCAAATTAAATGATGTTCTTATTCAGTATATCCATGCAGTCTCTCTTCTACCTCCATGGTATATCACAACCAGGCCAGCCAAACCTGACCTGGGAATCTCTACCAGGCATCCTGTACAAGAATATCGTAGAATAACTTTTTGATACGAGAGACTCGAACAGAACCATTTTCTACAAACTTGTCTTGTTGAAACTGTTCAAACTTTTCCAAATTGGTTACAAATGGCAATGTTGATAAACTGAAAACCATTTCATAAGAAAGTCAATGGTGAGTTGAGACTACAAGTATGCCCCCCGAGGGGGGGGGGGGGGCAGGGGCCACTGTCATTACAAGGTGTACATCATGCACATATATGGACTTTCAAAATGGACCCTAAACAAGTAATTATCTGTCGATGATCGATCTCAGAATACCCTACAAGTATTCAAGTTTGAAAAGATACCCTTTTAAAGTGAACCCTCTGTTAAAAGTACACCCTGTTAATTGTTATCATGAATTTGGCGATTTTGATACTCTTTTCACTGTACAAAAGTACATCGCTTGACTGTGAAAAACTACCCTTTTTACGTGTTTTTCACACATGCATGGTGTACACATTGTAATGACAGGCCCCCTCACCCCCCACGTATGCCTCAATATGTTTTTTTTTTCCTTCTGATTAGTTTGAAGTTTGAACAAGTCATTTTGACACGATGTATTTTTCAAAATCTCTATGCTTAGAGCAACTTAAGGATATTACCAATCAAAATGATATGTATGTTTGTTATTTTCAACATCAAGTAGATAGTAAATAATAAATTTTAAGCATCTATAAAAAGCTGAAGCTAGTTTGATTGCACCTTCCTTACGATAAAACAAGATGGCAATCACACGTATTTGGGAATGGCATCTATTGAAACCATTGCAAGTCCATGCTGAAACTGTCAACATCCAAAACTCCTGAGATGTTTTGGGGGAAATTCACCTGGACATAAAAACGGAAACATAAATCGCAGACACCTCAATCAAATCCCTTCTCCCAGCCCTCTGTAAACATCCGATTCGTCTGAGACGCTGATTTTTATGTTGCCCGGCAGATATCGTATCCATTTCAAAAACAGCAGAAAGTAGGGCAAACTGGGATTTAAACATCGATAGGGATAATCGGTCCTGCGCAAACAACATTCCGTGATCGCTGTCCGAGCTAGAGCCAGATGCGACTCTACGCAAAGAAGCAGGAAATCTATGCACACCTGTATCCAAGAGATTAGAAAGTGATCCCTAACCTTCTTTAAACAGGGGATTTTAGAAAGAAAATATAGACGATAATCAACATCAAGCTGTAGGTCAAAGGTCGCTTGTGAAATAAGCAGCAGAAAATAGCAATAAATATGTCTAAATAAAGATTGGCAAATAAATCTGAGATATCCAATGTTTACAAACTTTACATAGGGATAGGGATATCTATACATTTTTGATACTCAGGTGCGGTGTATGCTAGGTTGGTAGTTCAGTGCGAGAGTGTATTTTTAATTTGACAATAATAGAAAGCCTCAGTATACACAAGAATAGAAGGAAATGCCAATTCTGTGTCATTTCATGTATATATTTCAGTGATTTAAGTCATCTATAAAACTCATTCCATAAAAAAGTAATAACTCTTTGCTAATCAGGGGTAGCACAGGTTAAGTGTGCAGGAAAATAGATAGACAGAAGGCATACTTGTATATGGGTATAGAAACTAACAATCTGTGGTGTATTGATCCTGTATATTAAAATGTACAGGAAATAGATGCACCTGTATTGAGGAGATTAAAAATTCCACAACAGGTGCCAAATTTGTAGAAGAAAGAAACAGGTCAAATGGATGACACTGGTCTGAGTCTCTATACAAAGACTGGTGCAAACTCTGTGGAGTACTATACCTCTACAGGGTATAAAAGATATGCAAATTATGAGTATGAACGATGTACATGTAGTATGACCAAACATTGAAAAATGCTCTACAAATAATTACCTGTACACTAATGTGGTTTTTGTTTACTGGTATTTCCTTTGAATCATGTTTCCCAAAATTACAAATTACATAGTGAGCAAGCATTTTTTGTCGTTGAAAATGTTGAAATTTTAGTTTATAAAACTTAATTTCTTGCATTAAATTACAATTACATATATCTCTTCTAGCAAAACATAAATGAGATTTTTGGGGGGAGTGGAGAGGGAGCCTTCTTAGCCCTACTCCCTATTTGTCAATGTCTTTTAATAAAGGTTTGTTTTCTATGAGTGTATGTTCCTACACATGCATACTACTGGTATTCTAGCAGTATTCTTTTGGTTTGCTACATTATACGACAACTGATTTCAAGTTTACACTTACATATTTTTCAGCATATATAAATTTTTCATGCAATTGCAGAAGAAAAGGAGGGATATATGTATACATCCTATTGCACCCTCATAAAAAGCTATTTATAAGCATATCTACTATACAGGGGGCATAGGATCTCCTCAGGACTAGATTTTGAGGGGATAAGAAATGGATTTGGACAGCGAACAGGTGCACTGAGTAGTATATGGTGTGAGGGGGAAGCTAGGGGTCACAGTTAATGTCGGTCACAGTACTACATGTAGTAACGTCCAAGATCTCAGTGTTGGTATAAGAGTATTCTATTAAAGGTGCATGATATTTGTTTATCTATTTGCTAAATTGCATGTTGATCATAAATGTACACAAATGGTATCAAATGGGAATTACGCACAAGCAAAATCACTGTCACTAGCATTCTTACAACTATTATTTCAAGGGTATTTTGAGATTATGTACAGTTCAAATTCAATAATATCAAGTGGAAGAGAAGTCACTTAGATGTTCTTACTTTCATTTACCTGTTTTCTTTTTGTAACTTAATAAGATATGTCATAATTACATACAATGTGTAAACACATTGTAATCATTTTATTACAAGGAGTAAATATGTGTGTGTGTGTGTGTGTGTGTGTGTGTGTGTGTGTGTGTGTGTGTGTGTGTGTGTGTGTGTGTGTGTGTGTGTGTGTGTGTGTGTGTGTTGTTTTACTATGGGTAATAACTGGGTTTGGGTTCAATAATACTTAGCATATTTTGTTTCTTCTCATTCTTGTTTTTTTTTCTAATTTGGAATGAAAAATGTAACATCTGCCTCGCCCCTTGTACATAATCCTACCATGGGGCATAGTATCACCATAATCACACTGACCACATTGAAACATGGATTTCAAAATCCTCATATTTTCATTTCTATGAATCTAAACTTATCTTGACCTGAAGAAGGAAGGAAAACCACACAGTTGGTCTTGGTAATCCCCCTCTTGATTTTTATCTTCAACTTGTAATGGTCAAGGGAATAGACGACTGAGAAGGGGTCAGGGGTACAGACAGGAGGGGGATGTGAGAAGATAAGATGGGGAGGGGGTCATCATCCCTAGCCCCAAGGGCATACACAAGCAGAAGAAAAGGGATATTCCTTTCACTCTCAAAAATGAAATGGGGACATATTACCCCCCCCCCCCACCCCTTCCTTAGGAGATCAGAACTATGCACAGAACCACACCACAAATATGTGGTTCCATGGTCGTTGATAAAAATTAATACAGCCAATATGACAGAAAGTAATGTCTAAAATGCTATTTTGAGGCTCGATTTTTTTCCCCTTTATCATTTGAGCAGGTAAATGCCCTCCCACACTATCACCAAGGAAGCCCAAATGTCCCCTCCCCAATTTTAAGAAGCTGTTGAAACTCTTGGGGGAAGGGGTCACTCATGCAAGACTTGTTATTTAGTGTTGAGTTTGGGGTCGGGGTGGGGATATGGGCTGGAAACAGGAAGGGGCAGTCCACTGAAATATACCAGAGTATGTAGAAGGCACACCCAAATAAAAAGTATACCACATGTTTTTAGAAATAATTTAATAGTATAAATATTTTTGATGTGTTGTTGAAACCATACTCCATCAGGAAATTCAGGATTATTCTGAATCGTAGCTGATAAGTCTCATATGATGATTCCTTTTGAGATGCTGCATAATGCCTTCCAACACACACACACTTCTTCCATAACTCTCAAGTTTATGAAAACGAACAATACACAATTAAAGGAGTACACACTGACATCCCTTGACAAAAGCTGTTGATTTAACATCACCACATTCAGGGTTATTCTAAAATCCTTGGGGTAGGGTTGATAACAAATGCAGCATGTCTTGTTTTAGACCCTGGATGATGGGAGTAGAGCTGATAACAAGTAGAAGGGGGAATACACACACATGTATATTTCTATGAATCATCAGGGGGAACTGGCAGACAGAAAATTATGTGGTTAGACTAATGAATGGTGCAATCACCTCGACTTGACTCCTAAAGGCACAGTCACTTATCAACAATAACAGATGTATCCATATAATTCCCAAAAGCTACATGTATTATACAAACAAAATGTTAAGATATTGACATGTTACACATTTCTAACACTTTGATTTACTTCTTGCCAATTGATGAGGCTTCGCTCTTAGCATGGCACTCTGAAATGCCCTAGAATTATTCAGTTCAACTTTAAAGTGACTGGGCTAACATTGATGTAGCTTCAATTTTAAAAAAATGTCAAACTTTGATATCTGAAGTAATAGTATGTTCAATGGTAAAATTAAACACCTAGATACAAAAAAGTTTGGAAAGTTACACTGCACATGGCATATGCATGAATAAACAAGTTTAAACTTGGGCGAAGTTTAATAGTAGGTTGTACACAGTAGTCTATGGGAAGGACTGGGCAGTGATCCGAGGTCAATTCGTTTTCACTTTTTACGCATAATAAAATCATTTTGAAAATACAAAGTTTTTCCCAGGCTTCTTTTTTTTAGGACTCATCAAAGGCACTGGTAAGTATGGGAAATTCATGTGCGCTTCGATTTTTTAACTGTGGTAATGTTAGCCAATACCTTTAAAGCCCAAGTATAGTTTTGATCAATCAGACGAACTTTTAGTAAATCTGTCACAAAGTATTCTATTGTCACCCCAGACATTATTGAGTAATTTCTCAAAAATGGAAAGTTTCAGAGCGAGCAATTTTCAGGGTATTAATAGATTATTTTGGTGTACCTAAACAACATTGCAAAGAATGTAATTTTTTACCATTTACAAAATTTATACTTAGGCTTCAAATAAATAGTAAGGTTATGTTGACAATTGCCTCTGTCCCATAGAGTACACAACATTTTTGACAGGTATGAATGAAGAAAATAAAATTTAAAACTGTTGCGTACACTTTTTACAAGAAATCATAATGTAGTTCCTGTGACAATCAATAAATTGAAAATTGTATCATCGGGCAGCAACCCCAGGGGGAATTAACTCTTAACGTGCCGAAGTCACAGAAATAATACACATAAAGCCCATACAGGTTTAAATTCTCTGGCATGTTAAGAGTTAACAACCCTGGATATTTTTAAGTACAATTACCATTAACTTAAAACTGAATTCATTGCTAAAAAAAAACCCCAAATGTTTTGACGATGTCTGGGCATTTTTCTTGGGGTCACGAATGAAGCATTGCTTGTTATGGAGCTCTGGCAATTGGCACATGGCTTATGGAAAGTACACATCAGCAGGCTATCGCAGACTGTCAACGAAAAGAGAAAATGTGAAGGTAAAACACCAAGGGACATGCACTTTATCGTTCTGCACCTGTCATATTTGGGAATTGTCCAATCGGAACCATTCCCTTATTTTCATTACAGGTTCATCTACACCCACCCCCAACATTATTTACTCAAATATCTACAACTCTGCATTCATTCATCTTTGCCAAGTTAACACTAGATTGTTTCACAAACCTTAAATTTTACTTTGGTCTTCATTTCAAAACATAATATAGATACTTTTGAATCTTTCTTGGTCATATTAAAACTTAAGTGATGCTTCTTCTTCAAACACATACATATAGTACATCTGCCACAATTACGTATGGCTGTGCCTGCGATTGAAAAAAAAAATGTTCACATGTAAATTGCATACTGCGTTGCACCCACAGAACACTCTAAATGAGACTGATTCAAAGACTACTACCTGTGTTCAAGATCAATGAAATGGGTAGAATAATGTTTTGTTTTTGTTCGGGAGTAGAAAAGTGTTCCTACTGTGATGGCCTAATGGCTCAGGGAGAAGGCGGTGATGAAATGTGACGCACTGGAATGCAGGTCAGTGTGTCTTCGATTGATGAATTTACACACTTATGACAGCGGTAGCATTTTTTGACATATGTATAGACAGACGGATGGACATTACAGAGGGGTGTCGCGATAATGATATGTCATTTATAAAAATTGTATAGCTTCAGTGAAAGACCTGAATTTGATTGTTTTCTTTAAATTGCTTTGATCAAGCATGAGTGATGCTCATACAAAAAAAATTGCTTCCCTCAAAACACAAAGTCTTCCTGCAAACTGTTTAGGTAAAATATATGGAATCAAATTAATATGAATTTAAAATCAAATTCAACAAAATAAACATCTGATTTGGTAACATTAATCAAATTTGCAATCAATTGTGCAGTTTATTCACAGATATGTAGTTTTCATTTTCATTATCCGATTGAAAATCAAAGTACTTATACATAAAAGGTAAATGACATGATTGGGGGTAGTCCTCAACTTGGGCTGAAACTACTCTAGAATCAAGTAAACTATGCAAGCATTCTCCTGTGAAAATCTTGTATTCAAACATTGACTCATTCTAAAATAAACAATGTCAATATCACTTGTAGCATGGAAACCTGCTGTGTGGCTCTGTATGGAGCTTAATTTTATCGTCCCCGGATAAAATGAAGATACTCCTATGTTTATGCTTGATTCTCTTGAAGTAAACAAATTAGAGGCAAATCTTCCCAGGTGGGTGATCCACTCCTGCTAGTGTATAGTTGGTATATATTTCAACTCATTTGGTTCTTGAGGCATTTTCAAGTGTTCCCAATCATGTCACTAACCTTTAATATGTTGAAAATGTGATAGCTTGGCATATTGTTCTCAGCCTCCTCCTACCCCCTTCCATCCCCCCCCCCCCTCCCCAAATATCAGAACAGCCCAGGACCATCGCCGTGTGTGGTTTAGAGTTGAGCTCGTAACATGTTGGTGAAAAAAAAGCCCCAATCATCATTCCCCTCATTTCAGGAACAACATGGGTACATAAAGCCTGAACCCTGAATTGGGTAAAGAAAGTCACAGTCAATCATGACATACTGTACATCAATCAGGGTAGATGTTTGTTTTGAGGGGGCGGTGACGAAAGCTGGTTTTTTAGTCCTCTCTATACCCCATACAGGACGACCGAAAAAAAAGAGAGACCGTTTGAGGTAAGAACACGTAGTTATCAGACAGGCTGCATGATCACGAGAAGAAGATCACAAGTTTTGAAACACACATTCCACTAGGAAGGGCCTGATGCAGCAGATCTGATTCAGATGAATTCTGAGAAGAAATAACGTGAATTGAAGCTCAATGACTTAACCCATTGGAGACAATTTGATTTCACTGTAACACACATTTTCCATGGACCACAACACGAGTTAACTCTTACTTAGTCTCCAACGGGTTAAAGAAGCTACACATCCCAGATGCTTCAGGAGTTGCCCCCAGCCCCCCCCCCTCCCTAATTTTTGTTGGAGGTGCATATGCCACTGGACAAGTTGGGTTCTTTGCACTATTTTTTGTTCTGCAAGATGCTTGCAGCCTACGTAGGCTAGATCTTGAAACTATGAGAAACATTGTAAATCCCAACCAAAATTGTAACAGACCACAATTGCTCAAAAGTACATCAAACGGGCAATTTCTACCCTTTTATTTGATAAGCATTTAGTACTGGAAATCAGATCAAGAAAAAAAAAACTGTTTGCCAATTATATCTTTCCTAGTGATTGAATTATTCGTCATAAAATACTTAAATAAAAGGGTAATTGAACGTTGGAATTAAATTTTAAAAAAACCCATAAAACATGATGCTTTTATTTCTTTTTTTACATTATTGATATATTTTCATGAGGTTATTCTACACATGAATTTGTTTTCTAACGTCATAAAAACGTGTACTTGAACCAAATCTGAGTATGAGAATCTCAACTCATTGTTCAACATTATCCCTTTAATTAACACAAACAATAACAAAAACAAGGATAGGACGTTATCACAAGTTTATAATACACACTGGAAACCATTTCTTGGAAGGAATAACAATGATTGACTATCAATTGGAACCAAACAATACACATCCCGACATCTTCACACTGCCAAATTTCAGATGTTCCTTAAGTTTGTCAGCACCTTTCCTCTATATTTCCAGCTGTGAGTTGATGCAAAAATCAGAGGTAAATTGGGGGGGGGGGGTGCATATTGGAGTGTGAGATTCAACATCTGAATGAACTTGAAGATATTGCCCTCAGTTGACTTCAGTGAATTACACAAATGGTCACGGAGCAGCAAGGATGATATGACGTAGGGCAGAGTCGCAGACCCAAGGGTATCGATATGATCTACGTAAAATGAGATTAAACACATCACCATGCAATACAAAACAGGAAGTAAAATGTGTCTTATGTCAGAGAAAAGAAAACACAAACAATGCAAACAAAATAAACCCAGTCAAGAGACGCAGGTGTAAATTCAGGATGAGCGGAAACTTGTCAGAGGTCACAGAAAGTTATCATTTTGTTTATGATATATGCGGATGCACTTCATAATTGACATTCTAGCTTCCAGACCCGGTCCAAAACAAACATGAACGAGCTACATGTAACTTTGGGGGGCGAAACTATGCGGCCAAGGATATGAATTGACGTCAAAGAAAGCACAATGAGAGTCCACTGAATTTAATATTTGATATATGTCCGTCCACCTGTGTATTAGTTTCATTGGAGGATGGAAGATAACAACAAACCTAATAATGTAAACACACACACACATACATACAAACACATATACACACAGACACACACACACAGACAGACACACAAAGACACACACACACACACACACACACAGA
>JZLH01S0006004.1:32747-49053 GCA_001188425.1 Eucidaris tribuloides | reverse complement strand
TGCCCTGCAATTAACTTACCAATACTCTATCGGAATCCATGATGGTGTTCAGTCTGTGAGCTATTGTCAACACTGTGCAGTATTTGAACTTCTTCCTGATAGTGACTTGAATCAACTTATCAGTTCTGTAAAAAAAAACAAAGAGAGAGAGAGAGAGAGATAACATGCAAATGAGATATGAGAGGAAGCTGTATGGACAGTGGTGTAATGAGCCAAATCATTTTTTTGGGGGGGAGGGTCAGAAACAAATACATATACAAAAAGAAGTAGGCAAATATTATGGAATATATAATTCACAACATCTACATCAATATATGAAGGCCAAAAAAGAAAGTTTATCAATATAGGCCTTTCTGTTCCATGATAAAATCTCATTTGGGATGTGAAGCACACCCCCAACCTCCCCCCCCCCACTCTGACGCCAGTGTGTATTAAAAGAAATGCATTGATTGATCATTACAAAGGAAGATTGAAGGTGGCTTTCTCGATTTGGAGAAAAAAAATGGTGACAGTAAATATTATTTGTTATCATACATTTGTATAGAAGATGAAGAGTTCTCACTTAACCCGTTGGCTACGGGAACCGGATGTACCCTGTGTTAACTCTATGGGATTTTCAGAATCTCGGAAGCAATGGGTTAAGTACTCGTAAAACTGGTAGGTTTACATTTAGATTTTGTCCTACAAAGTTGACATTTTATCACAGATTTTTCCATGAAATGGGGAGATTTGTATATTTTCTATAACAAACTTTACTTTATCACTTGTCACTTCTTAAATCCTGACATGAAAATTATACAACTTGCATTTCTAGAAAGGGTAAACTTATATCTACAACTTTTTTTGCACAAAACTTTCCTCCATCAGGCATTTCCTAAACATTATAATTGTTTGAAGTTTAGATTACACTCAAACAGTTGCTAATGTGGCACTGTTAAAACATTTTGACATATTAAGAGTTATTCAAAGCATTGCTTGCAACTTAATTGTAAACAACTGACACCATGTGTTGTTCTGTGAAATCAAACAATATACACAGTATTTAAAATGTTTCCATCCAAATTTATTGCTTTTGAATATTGCAAGTTATATCCAATATCATATCAAAATTAAATACTTTCTGTATGTCTGGGAAGTTTTGTTGCAATATTAGGCCTCCATTTTTCCATTTCACAAAATCAAAATTCCTTTTTCAAATTTTCCATTTTCTGCATTATTCAAAATCACGTATATAAACACCACATATTACTTAATACTCGCATGATTACAACTCAGCCTCAGTGAAATGGAGCAGCTGTAGTCATGGTAGTAAGCAAGATGCCCTGTAGAGGGGCCTGCAGAGGGGTTTGGTACGGTCGTTAAATTTACTCTCATGCTTGGTAATGGTATCATTTACTTAAAGAATGATTTCAGACATTTGAATATTTGTTTATTTTGTAATTTACTACCAATTTTAAGGTGATTACTTCAGCATTTTCATGATTACACATTTTCCGCGTTACACTTTCCATTTCCACAATTTTTCTCCATTTTCCGTATCGCGGAGGAATGGAAGCTTTAGTTGCAACAGCACTGAGACAGATAAGGACCTAACCATGATAGTTTGACATACCTTGGGTCTACATTTGCTGTCGCTTCATCCACAATTAAGATCCAGTTCCTGTGAAGCACAGCCCTGGCCAGGCATATCAGCTGTCTCTGTCCCACACTAAAGTTTGTCCCTCCCTCAGCTACTGACATCCCCAACTTCTGGGGACTCTCTTCCACAACTGACTTCATCTCAACCTGTAAGAGTAGTGACCAAAATATTTCAGAGGTTAAGATTCAAAGTGCATTTGGACATACAAACTAACAACAGTTATTTTGATCAAAGTTTGGACACATACCCTGGATAATTTGTTTGCTATATATGCATACCTGCCAACCATGAAAGCCAAGAAATAGGAACAAATTATTTAAAAGATTTTAAAAATAGGAACATTTCTGAATTTCCTGTACATTACGACAGACAAATTTGAACAAAAATAGGAACAAGGGTTAAAATTGCACTTTTCTTTTCCCAAAAATAGGAATATTCCTATTTAATAGGAACAGTTGGCAGGTATGTATATGTAGAATCGACTTGTAGCATGCCCTCTACAAAGTATTAGCACTTGCGATCACTCCGATTTTTGTTTATTGGGGTTTGAATGTAAATTTCAAACAATAAGTATAAACAAAACAACTTGCAATAGACTAGTCAATCAACCGATTCCATTCAACCGATCGATTGATCACACTATCGATAATTTGTCCGCGTATGTCTTGATCATTAACACAAACACATCTCGTGTATCGATCAATATTGATACTGAACTTCGATAGTAAAGCAAAAAACATACGCGTATAGCCAGAATGTGCACCCATAGAAATTGATGCTTACGGAGCAGAACTTAAACGGAATATTGTACACAATATGATCTGATTTATCAAAATATGGATTGCTCTTTGGACTAATACAAAGTTGAATTGCGATTATTTGTAGTGTATTCTCGTTGTACACAAACTAGATATGTAGGATATTGGTACACTTTAATGCCCTAGCCTGGTGCACCAGTTGGCCCTATCCCATGCTAAAGTTAGTCCCTCTTTCAGCTATCAACATCCCCAACTTCTGTGGACTCTGCTCTACAACCATCTTCATTTGAACCTAAATGAGCAGTGATCAGAAGCTCTCTGATGTTATCATTGATGCAAACTGCTGTTTGGGGGAAGGGTTGGGGGGCCCCTATGGTTTACAAAAATGCAGGAAAGGGTGTTTTTTTTCTCACAATTTCACCCCTTAATATTTCTGGCTATAGATCTACCGGGGCACAACCGCATTAATTTGCAATATAGATGAGAGATCTACCAGACCTGATGACATATTTTTCGCTTGTCGCAACACCCCCCCCCCCCCCCCCGGCTTTTGCCCACTTAACATTTTACCCTGGTGCTGCCCTCAGTTTGGACATACAAATTTCCTGAATCACATACAATATAACAAACAGTTAGCTGGATCAAAATTTGGTCACATTTAAAGGTAAATGACACGATTGGGGGTAGTCCTCAAATTGGGGTAAAAACTATAATTCTAGAATCAAGTAAACTATGCAGGGGTTCTACTGTGAAAATTTTGTAGTCACAAGTTGACTAATTTTAAAATAATGTCCATCAGTATGCCTTGTAACAGACAAATTTGTAGTGTAGCCTTCTATGGGGATTAAATCTATCGTGCCAAGATAAAATCAAACTGCTGCCCTATTCATGCTTGATTCTCCTTATATAAATAAACTCGAGACAAATTCTTCCACCCAGGAGATCCACTCCAGCTGGAGTTCATTTGATTTATCTTTCAACCAGTTTGGTTCTAAAGGCATTTTTTATTTCTCCCAATCATGTCAATGAGCTTTTATGTTTCTTATTTTGCCCTACATGGTGCATCAGTTGACTGTCCTCTACAACCCTACAACTGACTTTAGCTGAACCTAAATGAGTAGTGATCAATACAATACCACTTGACTATGACAGTCTCAGTACAGTACTCTGTAATTGTTTGGAAATGCCCCCAGTTTGAGGAACATAGCTACAATTGCTACCACTACAACTTACACTATTACCTCTTCTAGTGCTTTCCATATTTCATCATCGCCATGTTCTTGAAATGGATCTAGATTTTTTCTCAATGTACCACTAAATAAAACTGGATCCTGCAAACAAACAAAGAAAGGAGAAAGAAATTGATACCACACGTAACAGAATAAATACTTATACGTTGGAGAAGGTACATAATGCCATAGATTTATTCATATGATGCCCTGTGTGGTATGTGTCGCTGCCCAGAAAGTAGTAAATCACAGATTCGAACCCTGTTGGTTCCTTTTTCTGACATGTTATTTAAAATTATAGATCAGCAGTTCTGATCTTTATAATACAGAGAGCATCATATGAATAAATTTATCACATCACATTTCACCTCTATGAATAATCCCTTTCTTTCAAGGTACAAGATATTTTACAAAACTTTCTCATCTCTTTCCTCCTCTTCTTAATTTTTCTTCCCGGTTGCTATTTCTCTATTTTGGTGTTATTCTTCTTTATCTTCTTTTTCCTCTTTTTATTTTTCTTCTTCTTCTTCCTATTTGTTCTTTTTTCATCATCTTCTTTTTGTTCCTTTTTTCCTTCCAGTATCATCATTATTATAATCATCTTGCTGATAAGGAGGATGAGGGTGAAAATTATTATTATTGTAATTATTATTGCTTTGTCATTTCAAATGACAGGGACTAGAAAAGCGAACTTAATCACTGTTACCCTCAGGCATCCAGTCCTAGGTAGTTTGCATATGGATATGTGACCACAACACCGGGTTTTCACCCTTCTCTTTTCGATGAAGTGCGTGGGTTCTTTTACGTGCTGAGGTGTTTCTGTCTCAACACGGGATCTCTGGCTTTACGTCCTATTCGAGGGACGAGGTAATGGGGATAAAGTGCCTTACCCAAGGACACAACCGCCATGCCATGGCCCGGCGTGAATTCGAACCACGGACCTATAGGTCGAGAAACCAAAGTCTTATCCACTGAGCCATGACACCTCCCTCTGAACATGATTTGATAAGACTCACCTGAGGAATAAAGGAGATTCTTTTCCTGAGGTCATGTAACCCCATGTCACCTATAGCCATCCCGTCAATCCTGATGACTCCCGTGGGTTCTGTCAGTCTCATCAAGGCTGTCATCAGGGAGCTCTTACCGGCACCAGTCCTACCAACAATACCAACCTGTCAGGTAAAGAATTGGGGGGTAATTTTAAAGGCTGTGTTTTTTTTTCTTTGCACACCTTACTGTTTTTGCTCAAATTTGATCCAGTTAAAGAAAGGTACATAAAAGCACAGTGTTCAAAATTTGGGATTCATAAGTTGTAACTTTTTTAAATGTAAACAATAAATCATGTAAAATTGGGCCATTGCTCAAGTTTTATTTTGTAATGGGGGTCTAGGTTTAAGTCACTGAACAAAGCTTTCACCCACTAATATTTCATACGGTAGAGTTCAACTGTAGAAAAGATTGCTTGACAATTGTCCACATGCACTGGTGTGAGTTTTTCACCTTGTAAGCTTTGATCAGCAGGTATTCAGTTTTTACTAGATGATACACGAATCAGGTCTGGCAGTCAGACTAGACATATGGCTGTGTAAACTTCAAATTCCGTGAGCGACATTCCATCAATGCATTCTGTTTGAATTTTATCAGCCCATATTATCACAAGTCCTGAATTTTCAGCCCCAATACTTCTGTGACAGGTAAAGATTGATGTCTACATTATAAATGATTATAGCTTATTGTCGATGCTGACTACATATTAAGGTAGCACTCATATGGTACAATGCAAACATGCATCTATATTCAGTGATTAAACAATAAATCCACCCCCTCCAAAAAAAAGAAGTCAAATCACCTTTTCCTTTGCTCTGACACAGAAGTTCAATTCCTTCAGAACCTGAGGTCCCTCATCCTCGTAAGACATTGACACCTCTTCAAACGAGATGATGCCTTGCTTGGGCCAGTCTGGGCCAGGCTTGGTCTTGGTCTCCAGAGGGGCCTCTGGTTTTAGATCGGTGTACTCGAGGACTCTCTCAGTTGACGTCATCTGGGAAAAGTTATGCAAAGTGCAAGGTTAACAACAAAGAATAAATCAGTCATCTTAAAGTCACAACCTAAGAATGATTGCAGTTTACAACATCAAAGCCAAAGTATAGTTCTAGTAAACAGTCTCCAGAGGAGCCTCTGGCTTTAGTTCGGTGTACTCGAGGACTCTCTCGGTTGACGTCATCTGGGAAAAATGTTTGAGATTGCAAGGTTAAAGCCCATGTACAGTTGTAATGAGGAAGATTGATTCTTCACCTACAGAAGTACGTACACACAATGTGACTTGGCTAAACGAAAGAGAAGGATGTTTGAATATTACCTAGTACTGACCCTTTGGGGTCCTAATCCTGCTCCCTGTGGGAAGGGGAGGGGGGGGGGGGAAGGTGTACCATTTGAGATTTGAAAAGCCTCTCATCTTCCCCTATTCATCATTTTCCCAAGTTTGGTGTAAAACCAATCATGAATCTATTTTAAAGACACTATATAACATTGTGGACGCCTCATTTAAAAAAATTGTCAAACTTTGCTATCTGACATACCTGACAGTGTTTGAATGGACAAATAAACACCCTGGAACACAAAAATTTAGACAGTTATGCTGTCACTTGTAAAATATGTAGAGATAAAAATCGGCACATGATTTATTCTCAGCTGATAGAAAATTCTGTCACACAGCAGTCTATGGGATATTCTAAAATGGTCTCTCAATGATTTTCACTTTATAAAAGCACTTAATGATCGTTTTGAACTGTAATTTTTTCATGGCTTCATTTTTAGACCTTATCAGAGACACCGGTAACGTGGGGACTCATGCAACTCAGAATTTTTAATTGGAAACATTGTTATATGATGCCATTAAAGAAAAAGATGAAAATGTGATTAGTATTTGGACGGTGCAAAAGAGATTGCTCAGATGAGCTAAAAAAATTGTAACAAACATACAGACAAAAAGACTAAAAGTACCAAGCTCCTTATCTTACAGCCTGGTGTTATGTACACCCACTATCTACTCTGACATTCATATGTATCAACTGTCATCATCATCGTCGTTGTCATCATCGTCATCATCATCATCAGGCCCGAGTAACCCTTCCTGGTGGAGGACTTTGGGGATTTCCAGTACAAGGTACAAGGTATCATCATCGTCGTCGTCATCATCATCATCATCATCATCATCAACACCACCATCATCAGGAGCAGTAGCAGTGGCAGTATCATTGCCAACAAAAGTAAAAATGTACAACAACAAAAAATGAAACCCTTACCAGATTTTCCACCTGTGCACTTTCCCTGACTCCATACTGGAATAAACCAGTTAGACTAATGGCGTATGACAGAGACAGGCCGATCAACGATGAATTTAAGTTGAATACTGTAAACAGATAATAAGATAATGAAGATACTATTACAACGAGTATCAGCATGCTTTCAGAAAAGATAAGGACACCAACAATCAAAAGTCACAGCTTTAGAAAACAAAACTGATTTTTAAAGGCAGTGATTCCCATTTACACCCCTCTTGCAGCACAGCAAAACATTACTCGTGCCCCTACGCTATTTATGAAGGACGTAATCAGTGAAATTTGAAGATCAGTAATTACTTAGAATTTGAAAAATACCCCCAAATCAACTGCTAGCTTAGTGTGTGTTCTATGTGACGAATATTTATCCCTACCTGACAATAATTCAAATCAAGGTCTAATGGTCACTATAATACCACTGAAACTATGTTCATTGCTCCAATACTTTGCTTTAAAGGTATTGGCTAACATTTACCAAAGTTAAAAAGATCTGAGCTACATGATTCCCCATGCTACCATTGTCTTTGATAAGGTATAAAAATGATGCCCTGAAAAAATTGTATTTCAAAATGATTATTTAGTGCTTTAAAAAAGTGAAAATCGTAAGTTGATCGGAGTCACCTGCCCATTTTCTCCCATAGACTTACTGTGTGTACACCTACGCTATTTAAACTCGCCCCGAGTTTTAATTGTTTATTTATGCATAACTTGCCATTGGCTGTGTAACTTTCCAAACTTTTTTATACTAGGGTGTCTATTTGTCCATATGAACACTACTATGAAGTTCAGATATCAAAATTTGACAATTTTTTAAATTGAAGCTCCACAATGTTAGCCTATCACTTTAAGATTCTTAGATCCTATTTTGTTCTATATACCAGTATATTTATACAATGTTAAAGGTAAATGACATGATTGGGGGTAGTCCTCTACTTGGGCTGAAACTACTCTAGAATTGAGTAAACTACAACTGTATGCAAGGATCCTCCTATGAAAATCTTGTAGTCAAACGTTGACTCATTCTAAAAATAACTAATGTCAATATCCCTCATGGTAGGCAAACCTGCTGTGTGGCTCTCTATGGGTCCTATTTTTATCGTGCCCTGATAGAATTAAAATAATATTATGTTCATGCTTGATTCTCCTTAAGTAAACAAATTAGAAACAAATCCTTCTAGCTGGGAGATCCACTCCAGCTGATGTATAGTTGGTATATGTTTCAACTCATTTAGTTTTTTTTTTTACATATTTTCAAGTATTCCCAATCATGTCACTAACCTTCAAGATTCTTAGATCCTATTTTGTTCTATATACCAGTATATTTACACAATGTTAATTTTTAGGCATGCAAAAAAGACACCACATCAAATTCATCACAGCAAATTGTCTAAAACAATATCTGGGGCAATAGATAATAAATCTGGTGACAATAAGCATTTGTTTTCACTTCACACAGCAAATTTACTGACCCTTTTCACACTTAGGTAACTGCTTATTGGCAATTTCCAAGGCATGACTGACTCACAGCTTCTGACAGTGATGGGTAAAACTGTTATCTTTTGGGAAGGTAACATTAGCCCTAATTAGACTAGTTGTTTTGTGTAATAATGTCTGCAACACACAAAGCAGTTGATGCGGCGTTTCATGACCTTTTTATTTCAAATCTAACATAATTACTTATCACAAAGATCCCAGAAGATTTTTTGTCATGGTGAATTGTCTAGTTCAAAGAATATTATCACAGGGGTACCCCAAGGAAGTGTTCTGGGACCAATATTGTTTTTGTTATTTATAAATGATATTTCTGATTCTTTGAAATCATGTTCTTGTAATATATTCGCCGATGATGTTGTTATTTGCTATGCACACAAAGATATAAATACTGTCACAACCGTACTTCAAAATGATTTAGATTTATTGTCTAATTGGTATACAAGTAACAAGTTGCGTATTAATATTGAAAAAACAAAGGTAATGTTACTTAGTGCTACTTCCACTCATGATTTAGATATATCTATAGGTAATGATAAAATTGAACAAGTTGACCATGTTCAATATTTAGGTGTTGATATTGATAATCATCTTACTTGGAATGTTCATGTTCAGAATCTTACCAAATCTGTTGCTAAAAAGATTTTCTCTCTACGCAAAATGAGTCAATATCTCGATTTCATTTCTTTAAACCTTATTTATAAAAGTATTATTCAGCCTTGTTTTGATTATTCTTGTTCAGTATGGGGGAATTGTTCTACAAAAAACAAAGATGTCTTAATGCGTTTACAAAAGAGAGCAGCACGTATCGTTACTTGTAATTATGACTATGAAAATTCTAATGGTTTTGATATACATGTATTTCAATCTTTAAAATGGAAAACAGTCGAAGAACGAAGGGATTACTTTCTTGCAACAATCATGTTCAAATGTATCCATGGTCTAGCACCTATTCGTCTGTGCAATAGCATTGACATGCTTTTTGAAAGACATAGATTTAATACCAGAGCAGCTGCTACTTTAAATGTTGTAATACCAAAACCCAATTTAGAATCCTTTAAGCACAGTTTCAGATATGCAGGAGGTAAAAGATGGAACGCATTACCAAATGCAGTGCAAAACTCCAGTTCTCTTTATTCTTTCAAAGGCATGTATAAGAAAATGTTCTTTTAATTCAGTCTCATGTTAATGTACAACCAGAAAGCAATCAATAATGCGTCTCTCAGCAACAAAATTCTTTCGTCGCCACTTTTATTGTTCTTTTTTAAATTCAAGAACGCCTTGCAGGCTTATGGGCGTGTGACGTTTGTGCTATTGTGTGTGCCGAGTTTAGTGACAAGATTTTTGCTTGTAGTTTTCCCTTCCCTTTGTTCTGGGGTGACTGCACTGCCTGTATGTTTTGATCGAATGTTTATAGTTGTTATATGCACTTTTGATTGTATGATTTGGCTTGCGTGAGATATGTTGTGTTTTGATAAACCTGCAAGTCGTGTATATGTCTTTCATTCTCGTTTTTAAATGTGTAAATATTAATCATAATTTTACTTTGATATTGATTAATAAACTTTGCTGGCAAAGCGTATTGATATTATTGATTGTTTTTAACTGGTTCTTTGACAATTGTATTCATTTGTATTGATATTTTTACACAGGACCTTGATGAAAAACAGTCTATACTGATCTTGTCATCCTGTTTAAATATGTTTGAATAAATAAATAAATAAATAAATAAATAAATATCTTTTAGACCAAAATCGCAATGTATGCTCATGTGGTTCTGAAGTCATGCAGCATTTATGTAATCATATCCATGTATTAAATACAAATGAGTCACAAAAAATCGGAGGATAACTTACCATCTGCTAACAGTACACTCGAAAATGCCACCACCGTGACGAAGGTAATCGACAGAGAGTCGAGGACGATACCAAACCATCGGGAGGTAGCAACAAAGAGAAACCACGCCCTCGTGTGGAGGTTCTGATGGGCATCGAATTGGCCGATGAAGTTATTTTGAGCTCTGAATGCTCGGACTGTAATCAAGCCTTGTAGGGTCGCTGTTAGATGACTAAACACAGGACTACGAGCTGTTGCAAGAAGTTAAATGAAGTGTGAGAATTTCGTTGATTGATGGACATCGGTAGCATAAAATGGCTAGTATAGAATGGAGTAAAGGATTAAACAATTACATATAATGTGATTTCCTTCATACCATGCTGGATGACAAATAAAGATTACCATATATGATAGGAGTCCTCGGCACTACGCAAATAAATCCGTAAGTGAATCAATCAATCAATCAATCAATCAATCCAACAATCCAACAATCAATCCATCAATCCATCATTTAATCAATCACAATCAATCCATCAATCACAATCAATCAATCAATCAATCAATCAATCAATCAATCAATCAATCAATATAAAAATATCAATTATCAATCAATATAAAAAATAATTATAACTTTTATAATTATAATTACAAAATTTACAGAAAATAAATAGATAAAACTAGAGCAGTTCGACTGCGCGCAGTCGATGGGTATGCCTCTGCAGTCCGCACTCCCATCCAATTGATGTAATCTGAAAAGCTTCAAGTTACCATGGTAGGCCGAAGACGCAATTAAATGAATAAGCATACGCCATTAGTACGCGCTTGAACCAAGTTTGACAGTAAAATCCAAATTTAAGCCATTTCTGTAAATTATCAATGACAATGAGCTCATTTCGGACAATGAGGCCTTGTGACCTTGACCTCTGACCTTTCTCAACTCCAAAATGTTTCACATGAAGTTGCGCTGGGCTTATAATATAGATACTTACTCACAAGTTAACATCAAAATCGGAAAAAGTCATACTCAAGTTACAGCAGTAACAAATTGAAAGACGGAAATCAAAAAGAGCCCAAACAATCAGAAATATTTAAGGCCCGGTACCTGAAAACCTTTGACCTTTCAGCTCAAGCAAAAAATCTAATCAGTTCATTGAGTGCAATCATAATACAATACTTCCGCCCAGTAACATAAAAATCTAGACTGCCATTCTCAAGTTTATCATGTAGCACAAGAGACCCAAATCAGACATATATTAAGGCCCGGTGACCTTTGAGACGCTTTCAGAGCTACACAAAATCTAATCAGTTATATTGTGCCATCATAATACAATACTTCACCCACGTTACATGAAAATCCAACTGGCTGTTCTCAAGTTATCGCGGTAACAAGCCCAAATCAGACATATTTAAGGCCCGGTGACCTTTGACCTTTGACCTTTCAGCTCCAAAATCTAATCAGTTCATTGGTGCCTCATATCATATACTTCAACCAAGTTACACGACAATCCGACCAGCCGCTCTCAAGTAATCGCGGTAACAAGCCCAAATCAGACATATTTAAGGCCCGGTGACCTTTGACCTTTGACCTTTCAGCTCCAAAATCTAATCAGTTCAAAATCCGAACGGGGGTTCTCAAGTTATCGCGGTAACGAGATCCGGTAACGGACGGACGCACGCACGCACGGACAACCCGAAAACATGATGCCTCCGGCAACTTTGTTGCGGAGGTATAAAAATAAGTTTGCACACTAATAAAGGTTACCAATTAATATACAAATAAATAAATAAATAAATAGATAAATAAATAAAAAAAAATAAATGAATGGTTTTTTTTATAAGGGTTGAACAAGGGGTGAATATGTGACTGTGTAGAATTACTTGATGTCTATATTGAATGGTAAAATTGGGTAACTGAAAGAATGCATAAATAGCTGTATATGAATGAATACAAGAGTACCTGTTCAAATTTGTGCATAATTATATGGTTAGCTTGCAACACAATGCCAGGCGTAAGTGAGAAAGTAACCTAGGTGAAAGTAGACAGTCTTTAATAAATCCATACATCCCATACTTGTGTGCTGGTGTAGATCATGTGTGAGGGGATAGAGACCTATACTTCATAATATGTGAACTGTCATCACAAAACAAACAATACGTCTCAATGGTAGTTTTGTGTAAAATGCACAAAAGTTGTTTTGGAAAAGTTGATTTGGGAACTTAAGCATTTTCTAAAAGGCCATACACCCATCTGAAGTCTGTCTAAACTTGAGGGCTAGAAGTGATTGAAAAGTATAATTTTAGGCCTTTTTTCCCCTCTTTCCTGCTAAAGGCTTATATGACAGTCCAAACATGTGAGCAGGATTTCACACAGGTTTGCTTTGTCCATCATGGATAAATTATACACCATTTTATAGCTTAGAGTCTCCACTTTAATGTTGAAAAGCACATATCTGATTTTCCAACAAAATGTACGTTTTGTGGTGACAGGTCACATATTACTTTATGGTATGCATACTTATTCCTTCTAGACGTTTGATGTCTCTGGAGGAGGCAAGATAAAATCGGCGCACCAACACAAATACAATGGCTAGTGGAATTGTGAAGATGAAGACGATGGGATTGAAGATGCTAATGGTGATAATGACAGATAATGTATGAAAGGCAATCTGGAAAGGAGAAAAACAAATCGTGACAGAGTCGATTATTAGACTCGGAGGCGTCGATCCTACGGGGGCGGGGGCGGCGGGCGGGGGGGGGTGGGGGGGGGGGGGCAGAATCATATCGATTTGCCCCCCCCCCAATAATTTTGACAACTTGAAAAATCATAATACTTAAAATAGAAGGATATGTTTAAAAAGCATTAGAAAGCACAATAAAATCATTAAACTTAGCATAAAATACCATCAAATATACAAAATTTTGCCATCTTTGTCACTTTTGCCCCCCCCCCACTCCGAAACATGGATCAACGCCCCTTATTAGACTGCCTGATTAGCTATATATTCACATATCTGAAAGTCTATTTTCATGTATGGCCAATTAGTTACTCAACAAACCAGTTTGTCTTTTCATTGCCTACTTTTGCATTCACACACATACAGGGAACTGCCGTGATTGGGAGAAATAAAAAATGCCCAAGAACCAAATAAGTTGAAATCTAAATTACAAATGCAAGATAGAGTGCGAATCCAGCCTGGAAGGATTTATCTCAGATATGTTTACATATATGGAGAAACAAGAATCCACTTACCAGTACATGTATTGAACTGAAAGTGACAGGCTAACATTGCGGAGCTTCAATTTAAAAAATTGTCAAACTTTGATATCTGAGCTACATAGTATTGATCAAATGGACAAATGAACACCCAACTTTGGAAAGTTATGCTGCCAATGGCAAGGTATGCATGAATAATCAATTTCTACTCCGGTGGATGATAAAATAGCCTAGATCTGCACACAGTAAGTCTATGGGAGGAAATGGGCAGGAGAATTCGGTCAATTTGCAATAAAAGCAATATGAGCAATAAAAATGTTACATAATAAAAAAAAATGTTTGTAACAGCTGAACCAAAAGTTTTCTTGTGAGAAAAAGCATGAATAAAATGAACCTTTTGTTCCGACACTCACCAGTGAATGTAAACACGGCATTTCCATTACAATTTAGGCATTGCATTAAAATCACTAGAGTAAAAATAACCAAGGCATTGGGTTCAGTAGTTTCATTTATTTTGGTCATTCATGTTCTATTCTTATTATAATCTATGATGTTTTTTGTTGAACGCACCGCCTAAGAACTGTAAAAAGACCAGAACTGCCCTGGAAAAATCTGTACTGGTTGGCAGGTATGTATACTGGTGCAGTGGAGCGTAACTGTTTTTTTTTTATTTTGTCAACTGCTATTTGACCAGCAACAAAAAAGAAATATCTTTCTGTCTTTGATCGCTACTTGCGGCTTGATACAGTGGCTGACTTTTCGGCTGAAAAGGGCGAGACTGCAGGGTCAAAGGGCAAGAGCAGGTGAACTTACCGTATTAAAATTTGCAAAAGTAAATGGCAGAACTTCATCCATAAATCCTATATCCTTTGAGAAACGATTCAAAATTCTTCCTGAAATCGCAAGAATAGCAAACATAGAATATGTTAAAAAGAAAAAAAAAGAACAAATCAATGAATAAACCACAAATAATAACACTTTCTAAAACAATGCTATGATTTTTGATAGATTAAAGTATACACAAAGTAAGTTAGGTGAGCAACATTCACTAATACATCCACTTGTCATTATGAGTTTTGTAACATATGACCTTTTGCCTTCAGCTGCAAAGTTAATCAAAACTATCTAATCTCAATAAAACTTTCTCCATTTTTGCTGATAACTGCCTTCATGCTGGATCTGTATCTACAATCCCTGAAATTGAACATATTTTGAGCAGGTTTGCTAGGATAAGTTAATCTCTAATAGAATCCCCCCTCCCCAATACTCAACCAAACATCAACCTCAGTATTCTCAATAATCCAAATTATGTTCTTGACCCTAAAAGATCTGGGCTATTTCGGGTCTTGTTATCCGTCGGGTGGGGGGGGGGTGGGAAGGAAGGGGGGGGGGGTAAGGAAGGGGGGGGGTAAATAAAATTTGCATGCCCATACAGCTGGATGTAATCTAAAAGACTGTATAATTAGATTTTCAAATAATGCATATTTTTTACTTTGAAATAATTCATTATGCAAATTTATACATAAAATCATATTTTCACCTATAACTCAGTTAAAATAGCTTGTAGAATGCTAAGTTTTGGTGAAAAATTTTTTTCTGACATTTCTAACAATCATCCACAAAAAGACTTGCCCTATCAAAATGAATTTCTTATGTATTTTATTGTTTCGTAAATTTATGTATTTCTTTGTTTTTTATTTTTTTCGCTGAAATTTGTCGCAGACACATTTTGAAATATAATTATGCTAAAATAAATTAATTGCAACCAATCAAAGTGAAAATATCCATATTTCTATCAATTAATGGAAAACACACAATTGCATTGATTTTGATCACAAAATCACGTTTTAGAGCAATTTTGAAGTTGACATGCATGCACAAAAAGTCGCGCAGCTTCATAACGGTATGTTCAATTTTTGCGAAAATTGTCTCAAATTATACGCGAGACTTGAAAGTAAGAAGTCAGCAAACGGTGTGGTCCAAAAATGTTGCATGTTGAAATAATCATGAAATTCGTCAAGGGGGGGGGGGGAGGCCATATTGGGATTAAGCCCATGATTGGGCTGAATGAATGACACTATCGACCACTTCTCACCGACTGGGTTAGTTTCAAAGAATTTCATGGGTGACCTGATGATAGCCGAGAACATCTTATCGTGGAGATGCTTGGAGGCGTTGATGAGGATGATAAAGAGATGATAGGTCCTGATGATATTGAACACCATGAAGGAGCAGAGGAAGATGGTCAGAAGTCGGAGATACCACGTCCTGTCGACTCCCATCGACTCTACAAAAGCATAATCCTGCATGGAAGCATTTAGAAAATTATACAATTTCTATGATGACTGGACAAGTACTTCATGAGGTGCAGCAGGGTGGTGGCATTTTCTGTGGCGACAGATGTTCCGATGACAATATCTCAGAGGACAAAGGTTTAGGGTTGGGGTTGCCATTGGGTCTGCAGTTCATGAAATAGGGTTGGGCTGGGGTTAGGGTTAGGGTTAGGGTTAGTGTATGAAATAATCACCAGAGCAAATGTTGCTGCAAATGTCATACACCCAAGGTAGTACATGGGATTAAAATTAGCTGGTCATGCACACCATGCTAAAAATCTCTAAATATTGGGAGCTATTATTTTCTAACCAACATCTTGGGGCTAAAATTTTAAGATTTTCATCAAAATCTGACGTGGTCAGGTTTGTGGCAGTGAGTGATTTCACACAAAATTACTCATAAATTTTGAGGAAAAACTTTCTGTCACAATTGAAATTCAAGAGTGAAAAGAGCTTAAAGACGCT
>JZLH01S0006004.1:0-10464 GCA_001188425.1 Eucidaris tribuloides | reverse complement strand
TATTATTATTATTATTGTCTTCGTCTATCTATTTCGGACGACAGGGACTAGAAAAGTGAACTTAATCACTGTTACCCTCAGGCATCCAGTCCCGTGTAGTTTTGCATATGGATATGTGACCAAAACACCAGGTTTTCACCCTTTTCTTTTCGATGAAGTGCGTGGGTTCTTTTACGTGCTGAGGTGTTTCTGTCTCAACACGGGACCTCTGGCTTTATGTCCTATCCGAGGGACGAGGTAATGGGGATAAAGTGCCTAATTACCCAAGGACAAAACCGCTATGGCCCGGCGCGGATTCCAACCTCAGACCTCTAGGTCGAGAAACCGAGTCTTACCCACTGAGCCATGACACCTCCCCTCAAATCAAACGAAAATGAAAGACGACATTTACATGTCAGTTGGCTGGCTTATGCTGGGTTCACACAGCCGATTTGTCAACTTGATCAGGCCCGATCGAGCCAATTTTGGGCCTGGTTGGTCAAGCTCGCCAAAGTAATTGGGGTCGATCTACCTTGATCGGGGTGATCGATGACGCTCTGGCTCCCTTCTCGAATGTTTGTGGCATGTTTAAAATACTCAAGTAGATAACCAGAATGATGGCGATCAAGGCAGATGGATGCCGATCATTCTAGATTGACCCCGATTACCGGCTGAACGAGACCGAAAAGGCTCAAAATTGGCTTGATCAGGCCTGATTGAGTGGACAGATCGGCAGTGTAAACCTAGTATTAATGTTAAAGCTCCTACATGTACAGTCAAACCTGTCTTAGCGGCCACCTCTCTATAGCAGCCAACCTGTCTATAGTGGCCACAATTTTTGTTTCCCTTGGGTGGCCACTATAGACAGGTTTCACTGTACTTGCATAGTTTTGTACATAATAATGTTCCTGACAGAAGAAATTTGGGAATTAACGGGATGCAGAGCAGTGGTTTTCAAAAAGTCTTATCAAATGTAAAAAGCTGTCAATGTGCCTTACACTTCTCCACTGCACTATTGCACAACAGCTAAAAAATACAGTGAATAGAGATCGATAGTCCCCCCTCCTAATAACATTGTTCCAAAAGAAAGTTCTATCGGTATGAATACTGACAACTGTTTTGTAAAGCAATCATCAATGTTAGAGTACAAAACTCTGTGAAATTGTCATTTTGTGTTGCTCCTGACTTTACAGAAGTTCCAGAAGTAACTGGCGATCAGCTGTGGAGGCCTTATGCATTGACAAGTGTGAAGAGGATTCAGTTAAGTAAGTAAGTTGCTCCTGACTTTAATCACAATGACTTAAATTAGGCAAAAATAAATAATATTGGTTTCTGGTAACAGGATCCTCCAAACAATGGGTCGAAGGTAAGGAATAAAATTATTTCAATGACTGATGATGGCTATTATGATGATTTTGATGATGACGATGATGATGATAATGATAATGATGATGATGACGTGATACTAGTACTAACCTGTATTCTCTTGATGGCTACCAGGGTTTCACTTCCATACATGAAACAATTTGGGATATACAAAGCCACAGTAAAACGAACAAAGTTGACAAGCGGTATAACAAGGTACACAACACTTGGGTCGAGCACATGTCCAGTGTACGCGTAGAGAGTGAACGTTGCGTAGGCCACGAGTACTGGGGACGTGGAGAGGAAGGCAAGATTGAATGCACGAAGGTAGGCAGATCGGAGAATTTTGGCCACCTCTTTCCTGCAAATATGTAGATAATTTTCACAAAATAGCTAATTATGCCCTGAAATGTTTTGCAGTGATAACAAAGATATTATTAAATTCAACATTTTCAAATTCAACCAAAATGTGCCCAGTCTTGCATACAAACCTGTAGACACTTGCTAAATTTTTTTAAACATTGTTCACAAAAAGGTCAGTGATCCCTGCCAGTGACCTTTGACCTTTTGGAGACCTTCAGCACCCTATGAGACATCTAACACCCCCTCCCCCGGACAACTCCCCCAGAGGATAGCTCCCCTGAGGACACTTCCCCCAAGGACAACTCAGATTTTTTACACTGGCTGGAAACACTGCTAAAGTCTTCTGGGGGATTTTTTTTCTTAGGGGGAGTTGTCCTGAGGGAAATGTCCTCTGGGGGAGTTATTCTCAGGGGAGTTGTCTTTCAGGGGATTTGTCCTCATGGGGAAGTAGTACTAAATCCCATAAGTCAAGCGGTATTTTTTACACATACTGACATAAGCTGATTCCAGAGAGCAAACAATTTTCCACCTACCTTCTTGATTCTTTTACTACTTCAGAAAATGGATGTTCCCAGCCATGGATTTTAATAATTCTCATCCCTGAAATAACTTCACTCATAATTCGTACACGTACATCCGTCAGCACTGCTGTTACACGCCTGTTGATTAAAACATCAAACAATGTAGATTAAATATCACTTGTTATTTCCACAAATATACTTTATGGAAAATTCAGAGACATAAATTGATATCTTTTGAATTTTTATCATATTAAGGGCATAATACAATGGTGTTTCCAGTTGAAGCAAAAATTGAGTTACATGATTTCCCTAATATGCTACCAGTGTCTCTGATAAGGTCTAAATATGAAGCCATGAAACAATTGTCATTCAAAATGATCAATAAGTGTTAAAAAGAAAGTAAAAATCATTGAGGGACCATTCCAGTTTTCCCCCATAGACTGCTGTTATTGCAGAATTTTTGTCCTAAATCTGCAAAACTACAAATTCACATTCAAACATTTAATTGGTACAAAAGGTATAGTAAATGAAATAACCATTCACAATTTTTCGCTGTTTTTGACAAATTTGCGTGCAGTTTCCCGAAATTCGAAGTTTGTTGATGCGCTCATGCAAATCACCGTTTTGCGCAAATTACTCAGCCAATGCACATGTAAGCAGATTTAGGAACCCGTTTTTACGCGACCCAGTCGAGTGACACATTGACAAAATCGTCTCCAAAAATATCATAAAAGTGATTTTTTTGTGTACATTTTTCATGCAGTGTTATACCTCAGATATGCGTCATTATATGGTAACTTTTGATTGATTTGAATGTAATTTTTCGGTGTGAAATGTAGGGTGTGCAGATTTAGGACCACAGTACATACATATTTTACGAGTGACAGCATAACTGTCGAGAGTTTTGTGTTCTACAGTGTTAATACATGTATGTCCATTCTAACACTGTCAGATACGTCAGATAGCAAAGTTTGACAATTTTTTAAATGGGGCTTCCACAATGTTATATAGTGCCTTTTACGTGAATGTTTATTCTTATGGTGCCTTTCTTTGCAAAAATATTCTGTATGATTCATTTAACAGAACTGTATCACTGCAAGCCAAAATGTATACTGTTACTGAACAATTCTCCCTAGCGCATATAGCTCTCCAAATCTGAACGCATGTGACGCTCTCGTTTTTTTAACCTTAATTCTCAGGAAATAAACTTCCGGTTTAAGCAAGCGTGATTTACATCGAACGCTATTAAAAGTATTCAATGATCGTATCAAAATCTTTCTTATAATCTCGCGAATAATATTTTTTTCAAGTCCTTTGTCCATATAACAACCCTTCTATTCAGGTGATGAACGGAGCCATCGGCTGTCCTCACAAACTGGCGTTCACGTTCTGACTCGGCGTGTGCGTGGTCGCATTCCTCTATCACGAGTTCATTCTTTTGTTTACCAGTCGTAGGACATTTCTTTAACTAAGAAAGTCGTTTAATCGCGACACAGACATTCTTCAAAATTGTTCATCAGGTCAATCCATGTTTGCTCGGGTATGAGGTGTTAATATTATGAATTTGATGAACAGTGAAATGAAGCGTTTTGTGCGTTTGATTGTACGATTTACCGGAACCGGAAGTATACATCCCAAGAGCAATCGGTCAGATATCGATATCGCGAGGTGATATCACTTGATATCGGCTATATGCGATAGGGAGAATTGAACATGAATATTGCAAATTGACACTGGAGGCACCATGCGTTACCCTGGGGTACCGTTGTACCACGGTGTACTGTGTTGTGTAGTGCCCTCTTGTGTCCAAAAATGTATATTCTTTGATTATGATCACTGAGATCAGTGGTTATGATGTAGAGGCTGCACAAGTGCACAACAAAAGTCGTACACTTACGAAAAGTGGGGTGAAAATATAGCTAAAGTTGTTATTTTCACACTTCAAACATAACTTTTACACAGTTTTGCAACCCAGGGCACAATACAAAAAAAAATAATAAGTTAACAAAATGGTAGATTTCTATGTGGTACCCCAGGGTACCATTTATATTATCACTTGCAAAAATTGATTTCAAAACATAAGGAGATCAGAACAAAATCAATAATTTTGAGAAATATTTTCCTCAAGATTAATATGGAAGAAATTATACATTACATGTAACATTGACTCAAAGGTCATGGGGGGGGGGAGGGGGGATCGAGGTATTCAAAAAGTTACTTCCAGTTTGGCTAGCTTTCACCATGTGTTGGAGCAGATTAGATATTGGGCAGAAAGGATACATTTTATAGATATGATAACCTCATTTGCATAAACAGATTGAAAATGATGTTTTAGGACTGCTGGGAGCCTAAAAGTTGGATTTTCACAAAAGTTAGTGGGGATGATCTTTGTGCACGTGACAAGTTTCTTAACCCATCCACGCACAAATCCCACATTTTGTGGTTTGTTATCATAACTCCTGAATTAGGAGTAGAAAAATAAAGGAAATAGCTCAAATCAGCCTTTGCAGAGTTACCTAAATTTTGTGAATTGCTTGGCCATCCATCCCTGCAGTGGAGCCAAAGATATCAAGACGAAGAAACCCAAAAGACATGATGCACCCAAGTTCCTGTACAGAATAATGAGTAGTATCGTCACTTGTAAGGGTCCAATCCATAGGTGGTGAACATAGTAAAAGACCTAAGGAGGATTCAATCATTAAACAGAAAGTTAATTAGAATTAGTGCTGTTATCGATAACCTCTATATCGCTAGTCCTGTCGATAAATGCATGTGTTTATAGCGACATATCGATAACCATTCTCTCTTGTCGACAATACCTGCCATTATGTACTACATAGTACAGTAAAGACTGCATTCACGGTAACGATCTTTATTTGTTATTTTGTTCATGTTTGTAACTTCAAAAAAGTTAAAAAGTCAGACTGACTGTGCACAGTTTGCGTCATCCAAGCCTACAGCTATGGCACCAATGGGATGCGGCCTTGTCTAAACTGCCACAGTACATTAAAATTTACCTTGAATCAGCCTATTAATAAAATGTTCATTTGTCGATAGTTGTCAATATCGGTACGATATTTTTACCGATATGTTGACAGAGAATTTTCTTACCAATAACAGCCCTAATTAAAACGCAATCTAGTATGCATTATTTAATTTTCATTGACCCATCCATTCACATATCCATCAGATCATCTGAAAAAATGTATGAATCCATCTATCATTCATTAATCAATTTGACAATCTTTCCATCCATCAAACTACTGTACCACCTAGAAAATCATTTGATAATCCATCCATCCATTCATCACCACGTCTGAAAATTTGTTAATTCATTCTTCCACTCATTAGTCATCCATGCAATACTACATCAATTCACCCACACAATTATCCATTTGACAATCCATCCACTCAACTATCAATCCATCTATCAATCCATCCACCCATCTGATCATAAATCCGACAATACATTTACACTTCCACCAATATAACCCCCAAATTCTTCCATTTATCCATGTCCCCATTTGTTGCATTATTTAACAATCCATCCATCTTTCCACCCCAATGACCATCCAAATCTATCCTTCTCTCCCTCCATCCATCCATCCATTGCCTTACCTATGTATCTGCCCCACTCCAGGTATCCAATCTTTCAATTTATCCATCCACCCATTCAAATACCCATCTGACATACCACCACCTCCCATTCATCCATCCATGCATCCTTCCATCCATCCATCCATCCATCCATCAATCCATCCATCCATCCATCTTCTCATCTATCCACCCATTCTCCCAGCCATCTGACTATCATTCTGATGATCCATCCATTTAGCTACTCATCTGACCACATATCCAATAATCTGTCCATCCATCTACCATTCATCCATACATTCATATACAGCCATCCATCCATCCATTCATCCATCTATTTATCCATCCATCCATCCATTCATCTGTCTATTCATCCTTCCATCCACCCACCCATCCATCCATCCATCCATCCATCCATCTATTTTATTCCATTTAATTCCAGAATATTCCAGCACAGTTGAAAACAAATCTTGTACATGTATCTTACCAGGTCAAATCTGTTGACATCACTGGATAAAATGTTGACTAATTTACCAGCGGTGGTTTGACTGAGAGCAGCATTGCTAAGATGGACAGCCTGTGGATATTGAAGAGATAAATTACTAGATGATTACACAATGATTACAACATGATGCAAGTATCAAGAGAGAGGAAAATAAATTCTTACAAGGCTGGAATTGAGTAAAGCTTCATCAAGAATTTAACCCTAACTGCACTGGGGGGGGGGGGGACCTGGGAGGTCCCCCGTCAAAGTTTTGTGCGCTATATCTGCAATGCGAAAAGCTCTTGCTGGGACATTTTGTCACTTCTTTCCTTCGAATCTCCTGCATCTTTTAAGACCATTTTTGTGACTTCCGGGTACGTGGTTCCAGAGTTAGGCATAATTTGTATGTGCATGTCGCACCAAAAATTGCTCAGAAACGTGATTTCATGTACAATTTCAATACAAATTGTGTTTTCAGCCAAAAAAAAATAAATGTATGAATATTTTTGCTATTACTGATTCAAATTGATTAATTTTATGCTATTTATGATCGCAACAGTGTCAATGACAAATTTCCTTGAAAAGACAATAAAAAACAAAAGGTCAAAAAAAATTGAAAAAAACAATAAAATACATAAGGAATAAGTTTAGATATCATAAATTTTTGGTAGTACATTTGCTAAAAATATTACAAAGAATATCTACACCACAATTTAGCACATTTGGAGCTTTATTTACTGGCTTAGAGCAAAAGACTGATTTCACTCATAAATCATGCATAAATTAGCATTTGAATCGACATTACTTTCTAAAGAATTTAACAATACAATTTTGTAGAGTATGTGGTGGGTGACGTGCATGCCGATTTTCGTCGCGATCACGCAGTCTACGACAGAGATCATAAGGGGGGGCCTCCCAGGCCCTCCCCCCCCCCCCCCGCCCCGTATTTTCATGGAGCCAAATAGCCCAGTACAGTTAGGGTTACAGATGATCATCACAGTTGGCAGGTATGCCACCATCTTTCTTGGACAATCATCCATGAGAATGCTCTTACACTTCAGTATACCTCATTCATTACATACCTGTAACCTTTAACCCATTGAAGACGGTTTGATTTTGCTTTAATGTCCCGGGGGGGCTACTGTCATTTCAAGGTATACACCATGCCCATGTGAAAAAATGCGTAAAAGTATGGTTTTTCACGGTCGGGCGATGTACGCGCATACAGTGAAAAGGGTATCAAAATCGCCAAAATCAGGAAAAAAAGGGTATACTTTTAACCCGTTGGAGACTAAGTGCGAGTTAACTCGTGTTGGGGTCTGTGGTAAATACGTTTTTTAGTGAAATCAAATCATCTCCAACGGGTTAACAGGAGGTTTACTTTAAAAGGGTATCTTTTCAGAATTGAATACTTGTTTCGAGTATTCTAAGATCGGTTTACGTTAAAAGGCAGAGTTGTCGACTCGAGTCAGTGACTTGGACTCAAGTCAGACTCGAGTCGCCAATTTTTCTGACTTGCGACTTGACTTGACTTGTGGGCAAATGACTTGTGACTTGACTTGACTTGAGAAAAATTGACTTCGTTACAACAATGTTAAAATCTCAATGCAAGTACCAGTATTCTTCAAAATAAGGATTAATTCACATGTACATGTATGCATGATTATGAGTGAGGTATTTTTTGTTTTTGTTTAGAAAATTTTTAAAAATTCTTTATTCTTGGTCCATATGCACCCTCTAGATGTCCTTTCTTTTATTTCCAACGGCCATCTGAATAAATGTTTTCTCATCTGCAGCAAAGACTGTGCAGAATTGTTTATTTTGGGGCACAATTTTTGATGTTGACTTGTTGACTTGACTTGAGTTGCGACGATATGACTTGCGACTTGAGTTGACTTGTGACTTGACTTGACTTGAAAGAGAATGACTTGCGACTTGACTTGACTTGAGAAAAAATGACTTGGTTAGAACTCTGTTAAAAGGGTATTTTTTCTGAGATCGACAGATAATTACTTGTTAAAGGCTCATTTTGAAAGTCCATACACATACACTGTGTACACCTGGTAATAACAGTGCCCCCCCCCCCCTTCCCTCCGGGTTTAATATGCATTTCCCATTGACGAGATATCTTGTGTTCTGTTTTTGATCATAACTTTGGTTATATTTGTTCATATTCTCCAACCTATACATTATAAGAAAAGGAAGACTTCACATCATATTTTTGCCCAAACAAAATAATGAATAGTGATGATAAATGTTTGTGTGTTTCTATTGAAAATGAAGGTACAAACAACATTTGTGAAGTAAACAAAAAGAACCCAAACCCTAAAAGGGTCACGCTGTTGTGCCTTCCGCCATGCAATTCAAACCAACAAAATACACCACTTTCCTGCAATTTTACGTGGGAGAATGAAGTACACAACTTACAAACTATTGTGATTTTGCTTCAAAGTGGAGAATCCACAAGTCTAGAGTTAATGTCCTCAAATAATATGCTTTTCATTCATTCTATATAGATATATCAGAAAGTAATGATTTTGCAATTATTTAGTCATGACATTGCGAAAATAAAACCACCATGAAATATTCACCATATACTGTGGATTATATTGAAATACAACAATCCGAAGTGTTGCTCTTCCAGCCTTCAGTGTTGACGATAAAGGTAGAAAGAAGGGACTTTTGGATTTGTGTAAACGCGAACATTGCCTAACTACGTGATTTCTCATTTTGTCTGTTGTTGAAAAAAGTATGATCTTTTTACTTGTTACATCAAGTAAGTGTAAGAAATTCATAATTAGAGCTTTTTGCAGGTGCTGTCTATGCATCATGCCGTCTCATATGCCCAAGACAATGCTAGATTGGGCAATTCGTCATTGTATATGCACTGCACAGTCATTTGACACAGTAAGACGCATTTGCAGTGCTTGGAAAAAGCGCTGATCATGAATTCATGGCATCAGAGTTAACACAATTGAAATGACTTTATTGTTTTCAGCAGTAGACAAAATATGAGAATGTAACACATGGATATACGCATCACCGGACGACATGGATGGGTCAACACAACACAATAGAAAAATCCCTAGTGGCAGGTTGAGGTAGACCAAACTGAGTCGACAGGGAGACAAGTTATGAGTTAAAGGCAAAGTAAACAGTTCATAGATTTGGTTTGTGCTGAAAACAGTTTTCCCCTTTTTGTAGACCAATATGACCTATTAAAGCACAAGTACAGTTTTAGAAAATGGTGAAAAATGGAATTCTTTGCAATTTTATATTTTTTTTATATTTGGATAGACCTGTTTGATTAATCAGTGCCCTGTGAACTGCTTGTTCTGACACCCCCTCCCCATTTTTGAGAAATCACTCAAAATGTAAAATGTTGAGGGGGGGGGGACCCCGACTTGCCCCGTTGGTAATTTGGTTCCATGTTGTTTTCTGATGTCTGTGTTAACAATAGAATAATTTGTGAACGACTGACGAACCAGTTGTCTGATCAACCAATACTATACTTGAAATTCACATACTCTGAATGAAATGCTTCCATTTCTAAGAAACAAATAAATATGAAAACATTCTACCAACACCCATTCCTATAGGGGGGGGGGCCTAATTTGGCCCCCCCTTCAGATCTCGGCCGTGGATCGCGTGATCACCTCAAAAATTTGCACGTGCATAGAGCCGGACGTAATCTCCAAGACTGTATAGTTAGATTTTTGAAAAATAATTATCTTCTATTTTTAAAGGGAGAAGGCGCCAGCAACTAACAGGCATAAGTTAAGAAATAAAGAGGCATTGAGAGTATTGTGAGAATTATGGTATATGGTGATAAAGACAGCAATAAGGGCTACTGTGTGACGCTCACACTCAGCAAGGCCCTATAAATTAGTTAATTTGTGTTTATTTTATGACTTTGCAAGCCTTATCTTAAGATAGAACTTGCAGAAACAGTCATGGGGGGAGGAGCTTATTGATTCAAACAGTGCATACATTACTACGGCGTGACTAACACACGTCGGGTGGCATGCATCGGTCATGCTTGGTCAGTTTCAGCAATGTGTACGTGCGATCTGATTGGTTGGCAAGAACTCAAATGTTTTCTTAACTTGTGCCTGTTAGTTGCTGGCGCCTTCTCCCTTTAAGTAATTATGTATAAAA
>JZLH01S0006003.1:8975-20829 GCA_001188425.1 Eucidaris tribuloides | reverse complement strand
AATTCTTCCTCTTTCATGCACTTGTTAAAATTTAATACTTTGGTTTTACTCTACAGGCCAAGGGGGGAGCGTATGTATGATAAGTATGGACCCCCCAAAAATCAGAAAAGTCCATGTTTTTGAAAATTTATCATTTTGAAACCTGTGTATATACAAGAAAATAACAATAATAAATACCTGAACTGCAGGCCTTTTGTTACATGGTATTCAGCAAAGTATATGTGACCCACTCAAGCAAAACCCAGTCAGCAATTCACATTTTCTAGAAACTGGCTTAAAAAAAAAGACACCCATTGAATACTGCATAAAATCAAAAATTTAAATGGCCATAACATTCCCTATCACTGTTCAATTTTTGTGAATTATGTACTAAAATGTAGCATGTAAGGTGTGTTATACAAAACTGCAATGATCTGAATTTGGATATCTGCCACCAAGTGCCCGATTTTGCTAGATCCGGTCAAATATAGACTTTGTATATAGACCTTTAATTGGGATAAAACTCCCTGCGTGAAAACTTGCATAGTAGTACACGTTAGCCCCACTTACGCCTCATGCAAGGGCAGATCTGTATGTATAGAGCTGTGAACGGCAGGACAATGCTGAATGGGTGTCTGGTATTCAAACTGACTCTTGGACTTTCACTAAATGACACAATTTTCAGCTTTTTATGTAATGCATGTGTTTATGAATAAACTTAAATCTAATGCCAGAATGCTCACATAGGTACAGGATGGCCCAGAAAGAATGAAACACCTGCGACCATTATTTTCTTCAAGATAATCAGCAAAGTGTCATTGCTTTTTATTTCACTGGCTAGAACATACTTTTCCTCATACAATGATGCAATGATCATTGATTTGCGTAAAGGCATTTGGATCCTAGAGCCATTTTCTTGAGGCGATGTCGTTTCCTAAATTTGCTACTTTTCCAACTCCAGCAATCCTCGGAACACCGAGATATTCTCTCACCACAGCATGCCATACAATAAGCTGCACAACAAACTGCACTGACAATGTGAGCCATACCTCACATTGTCTATCTTATTAAAGCAAGGGCAGTCAAGCTATTTGTTTGCTATGAAACAGAGTGGTAGAGTACACTGTACACCCAGTTTTATGAGCAAGGATTTCAAACTCTTCCTTGATTGCTCACTTACAGAATCCCCTTATAGTGGGTGCTGAGATATATGACAGAAACATCCATATTTTGACAGAGTACTGAAATACAATCCTAACTCCCACATACATACCTGCTTTGAAGTCTGTGGGTTTGATGTGAATTCTTCAGAAAATAACCTCACAAGGAATTGGTACTGTGTATACAACCCATCTGAAAAAAAACATGAAACATACATGGATAGGTTTGTATCATAAGTACAGAGGTACTGGATAATTTTCATAACATTTTCTGATTTGCTGCTAAAATAGCATTCCCCCCTCCAACGAAGTTCATGACCATTCCGCTGAGTGAAAATTTTTGACTGTGCTGCTCACTGACTTTTTACTTTCAAGTCTTATGCATCTTTTAAGACTATTTTTGCAATAATCAAGCATACCATTATGATACTCCTCGACTTTTCATACATACATGTCAGCCCAAAAACTGTTCAAAATCATGATTCTATGTACAAAATTAATGCAAACTGTGTTTTTTTTCAATTAATTCATAATATGGATATTTTCTCTATCATTGGCTGGAATTAATTTATTTATATATACCGCTTCATAAAGACAGTGTCTGTGACAAATGTTGCTCAAAAAACAACAAAAAACAAAAGGTGGAAAAAACAAAGAAATACATAAGAAATACACAAAACAATAAAATATATGTAAAAAAAAAGAATTCAGTTATGGCAATTATTTTGCAGATAATTGTTAGAAATGTCAAAAGAATATTTTTACCAAAAATTAGCATTTTATGAGCATTCTCTTGAATTATGAAAATACAGCCAAAAGGACCACAAGTGGGGATTGTTAACAGTCATTCTCTCGATAAATAGTTTGCAGACAGACAGACGTGAATGGCTGAGGAACACACAAAGCAGCTCGTGATGTTGAAGTTTAATGGGGGTATTGAAAGGAAGATTAAATAGGGTAACCTTTATTTTTAAATTGATTTTTGCTATTTACTTTAATTGCTTTGTCATATATGTTTTGTACATGTCACTGAAGAACACTGACTTTGAAGCTAAGAACACAGATCATAAAATTTGCATTTTCGAAAACGGACAACTGGGGACTTTACAGTGAACCGGTCCCGAGTGTTCCTGACTTACCTCTCGTGCTTTTTTCTAGTCCACAGAATGACAGCGCCACCATACCGTGGGTCGCAAGCGAGGCGGCGAGGTAGTTGCGATACATGGCGATAGCTATGTGTACCCCGGCCCTGGCCAGCACCCCTTCCTTGGTGGCAGTATTGATGGTGGCTTCGGGATTGTGTAATGACGCGTTGATGGCTATTCTGCCGTCCTTTCTGCATTTGACCAGCGGGTGGTGGACCAACAGACAGGAGCAGACGATGTCTTGAGCCATTCCACCGGCTAAAAATATTGAAATGGAGAATAATGTCAACAAGCCAGTTTGCAGTTGTTAGATGTCCCTAAGGCCGAGTTCACATAGGAGTATACTACTTCGGCATACGGTGCACGTTTTGCAGGGCACACGGATAGTTTAAATCAAACAAGGTAATTTAATAATACCAGGTCACATAAAAGGGCACTATTTGAAACGGCCGCATAGCTGCTATAGTATAGTATAGTGGGAATCGTACAGCGTATAGTCCTGTTCGGATGTGGCACCTGCAATTCGTATGTACAGACGTTCCGAAATTTCCCTAGTCACGATTTACAACACAATTTAATGAGTTTAATAAAGTCTGTCTGCCTAATTTAAAAAACAATAGGATTTCTTTGTACTCCTTTTATTGCAATTTTGTATATACATATATATATATATTTCTAAAGTGAAACAAATTATGATGTAGTGGAAATTTAGTGTAAACACAATATGAATATAATTCCATTCTTCTTTTTTTCACATGTGCCCCCTCAGCCTTGGCGAGGAGGAGTAGAGGCATATCTTCTTCATCTGAAGTGTCCATTTCATTGGCGCCAAAAGACCGAGTAGGTTGCGCATGCTACCATATGTGACTCGCCGTGCCTGTATAGCGAATATCGCATACTCCTATGTGAACTCAGCCTAATCATCCCATGATACCATTGATTTTTGAAGAGAGCGTAGAGCTTCAGTAGTAAGCCATTTGAGAGCAAACCATTTGTGTAGTGATGGAGGATTGTATGAACGGCTTTGGTAAAATTTTGATGTCTGATGTCCACCTGGTGCATACATGAATATTTATAACATAACTTACACAAAGACCTCTCTAGTGCTGATCAAATCAGTGGCCACATAGTCTGTTCCCAGTTGATCTCTATCGGCACATGAGCAAATTGCAAATAAGAACAGGCTTTTTTATCCTACGTATTCCTTGTAGGGATTGGCCAAACATTGCTCACAAGACATAAGACTGATTCACCATTGTTTAAAAGAGAAGTCCACCCTCAAATTTTAACTTCATATGTTGGTCTTTATGCTCTGTTTGATCAATGTCCACCATAGTTCAAATAAAGCTTGAAATTCCATCTGAAAAGCTCTAATTTTGTGAATCAAATTATGGTAATGAGCTGGAATTTCTTTATGCCGTGATGAAATTGATCCACAACTGTGATTTTTCTACTGACAAAATTTTTCCTGGTCATCCCAGCCACTGAATAGCCGCTAAGTGGGAGGGGGAGGGGAAGAGGGGGGGGGGGGGGGCTGCTGCGGCCGAAAAATGTCATCCACAAATTTCAACCATGGGTGTAAGCCCTTTTTTTCCTTTCATTTTTTCCCCGGTGGTTTCGTGGATTTTCCCGCTGAAATCCTTCAGGGGGGCATTCTGCCCTCCCCCCATCTCCTCCCGGCTCCTACGCCACTGCCATTCATGACATGTACCTGTATGCTGACTGCCCTCTAATCATATTGACCTAGTATTTCTTAGAAAATTTTGTGTACTTAAATTGTGGAGAAGAAACTAGCCTGTTAAATCTTGCTATCTAGAATACATTCAGTGATATGTTATGGATTAATTTTTATCTGGTCTTCACTTTTATACTTCATCAGAGACACTTACAGTTGGAAGATTTAAGCAGCTCATATTTTTTGATACTGTGATCGTTTTTAAATCAGGTTTTTAAAACACATACCGGGCCAGTCCACTTTGATGCCGTATTGCAGAACTACGTCCTTCAGCCAGGAGACCTCGCTGCACAGCTCTCTCAGGGTGTAGGCATCAGGGCGCTGTAAGAGGCAGGCGGCGCAGAGAGTCCAGGCTGACATGAAGATGTTATCTCGCTGGGTCTGCTGCAGGGTATGGGCTATGGTGGCTACTGCCTGCTGCTCCTCTGACGTCATCGAGAAGATATACCTGGAAAATACCAAGAACAGGACCTCACTTTGAACTACTGCTGAATCACTTCCAAAACCAATTCACCATCCACAAAACCATGTAGTTGTGGAAGCCCCATTTAAAAACATCAAACTTTGCTATCTGACATATCTGACAGTGTTTAATGGACAAATGAACACCCTAGAACACAAAACTACACACAGTTATGCCACCACTTGAAAAATATACAGATAAAAATCAGCACATAAATTATTGTCAGCTGATGAAATTACTGCAAAATATAATTCTAATGGGGAAAACTGGAATGGTAACTCAATGATATTCATTATTTAAAAGCACTTAATGATCATTTTGAACTATAATTTTTTCAGGGCTTCATTTTTAGACCTTATCAGAGACATCGGAAGCACAGGGAATCATGTAGCTCAGATTTTTAAAATAAAAATTTATAAATAAAAGTTATAATGGTAAACAGGGTGATCTCAGATATTCAACCTTCCATCACAATTTATAAAATTTCCCTTCACCTTGATCAAATATTGACCCAATGATGTATTTTATGTCAGGTATGGTACAAACACAATTCTAGATGTCCACTCTTATTAGTGAAACTGGTACTTACCTCGGAGACAGGTTGTGTGCCGATCGATCAACAGATTTCATCTGGTCCCTGAGAGAAACAGGGTCGCCAAAGTGTACCGTGATATTGCCATAATCATCTCTGAAGATGTTTCTAGCTTTCACCAACCCCTGAGAGAAAAACAACAACAAATATTCTTATAAGACCCTCCTTTTCCGGCAGCAAATCTTCATTACAGTTGAAACTATTAATGCATAACATCTTGTGTACTTTACATTTGATTACACATATTTTTTTTTGGCATGCACATGGAAATCAATAAATACATTATCCATATTGTCACAAGATGTTTTGGAGGATAGAAAAAAAGAAAATAGGAAAGTTATAAAATGCGTAATATATATCTACCCAGCATTTCGTAATCTTAGAATGCATTACAATATTATGCCATTTCAGACTTAGAGGCTTTTTTTGTCATTCTTTTTTTTATTGATTTTGAAGAAATTTGCATAAATTAGCATAATTAATGAATTTCAAAATTCTGTGTGGAAATCTGAAAGCCCCATCAAGCCTTACCAGATAAAACAAACATTAAAATCCAAGTAATAAAGCAGCATTTTTTGTTATTTGTAATAAATTTGCATAAATTAGCATATTTAATGAATTTCAAAATTCTGTGTACAAGTTTGGATGCACTGACCAAGCTTTATCAGTCTGATCACTCACAATCAGGAAATGCCAAAAAAATAAAGAAGTGGCATTTTTTGATTTTCATTTATTTTTAATAAGTTTGTATAAAATTGCATACTTAATCATTTTTCAAAATTTTGTATAGAAGTTTCAAAGCCCTTACCAGCCCTATCAGATAAAACAAACAGAATCAAAGTTTGCTAAAATTAAAAGAATGGTAGCATTTTTAGTGATTCCAAATAAATTAACATAATTCATGAACTTTCGAATACAGTATTAAAGTTTGGAAGCCACTACCAAGCCCTATCAGATGAAACAAACAGAATCAAAATCTGCCATGAAACAAAGGGGAGGTAGCCTTAGGCACATTTTTTATGTTGACGCCGCCACTGCCCCTGCCGAAAAAGCAGCACCCATGTCTCGCTTCTGCTATGCAGGAGAGAGAAAAATGCTTGGATAAATCAAAGAGTGTCAGTAATATCACTGGGCATTTAGGAGGTTTACACAGTGAAATACAATAGGCAGACATCGGTTAAAGTAATAGGCTAACATTGTGGAGTTTCAAGTTAAAAAATTGTCAAGCTGTGATATGTGAACTATATAGCAGTGTTCAAATGGACAAATAAACACACTTTAATACCAAAGTTTGGAAAGTTATGCAGCCCCTGGCATGAATAAGCAATTAGTACTCCACCCGACTATAAATTAGTCGGATCTACACACAGTAAGTCTATGGGAGGAAATGGGCAGTTGAATCTGGTCAACTTGAGTGCTTGTAGATTTTCATTTGTTTAAAGCACTAAATCATCACTTTGAAGTATGGTTTTTTTTCAGGGCTTCATTTTTAGACATTACCAAAGGCACTTGGAGCATGGAAGATTATGCAGCTCACAATTTTTTAAACTGTGGTCAATGTTAGCCTGTGGCTTTAACAGATAATAAACTTGGGGGGTGGGCACTACTGACAATTAAAGCACTATTTTGGCATTAAAAATACAGTAACAACAACAAACAATAACAAACTGTATTAATTCTGATTTACCGAAGTGGACTCCTTTGGCTTGGGCACTCCCAGCATCTCTTGGGCGTGTAACTTCTCTTCCAGTATCCTGTTGTAACTGATACTGATTGGTACAAACGCTATGTCCGTCACTTTACCCTTGAGGAACGGTTCTATGACGACCGACATCAGACCTGCAAGAATAAAGTCATAAAGACACAAATTGACCAGAGTTGTAGAGTCCTAGATTTATGCGATGATATCAGTGTTTGCAAGTAAGGGCAGTATTACAGCAATAACATGTTGGGATAAATTGATAAAAATATAAGAATATAATAATATATACATCACTCCCCCCCCCCCAAAAAAAAAAATGTCCTACTAATAGATCAAATAATAGACCACATAATACTCCACTGCAGTACTAAGTCAAGGGTGATGTTTATTCATGCATATCTTGCCAGTGGATGGGGTCCGTAATTTTCCAAGCTTTTGTATTCTAAGATGTTTATTTGTCCATTTAAGCACTTCTACATGAACGTAGCCCAGATATCAAGGTTTCACAATTCTTTTAAAATTAAAGTTCCACAATGTCAACGTGAGTCTTTAATATTTAACGTGAGTACTTTTCACTCCATTCCACCTTCAAACAAAAGAAATTCTCACTAAACAATGCAAAATACCCTATATTGCACACTGTTCCATTAAAGTTAAAGAACAATTATATCACACCTTAGTCAGACCACACCTTGAGTATGCTTCCATAGCATGGCACCCTGGCACCGCTAAAAACATCAAAGCATTAGAAATGGTACGACGAGCAGCCTGTTTTGTTTTAGGAGATTACACAAAACAGTCCAGTGTCACCAATATGATGACAACACTGGGCTGGACCTCCCTTGAAGAAAGAAGAAAAAACTACGTCACATCAGTTTCTACAAAATGATCCACGGAGAACTCCACTTAGACTTAAACAAATATGCTTCAAAGAAGATAACTCGTCTGCGATGTTCACACGACCAACAGTACGTAACCGTAACCAACTTCATCTCCACAAGCCAACTGGCGAATTCATTCTTCCCTGACACAATCTCTCACTGGAATAACCTCCATAAGAGGGATATAGTAAATGTTAATAACACCGATCTTTTCAAGTTAAAACTAAACATGCAAAATCAACAGAATTAAATGCATCATCGCCACTCTCATCAGCCCCGAGTAACCCTTCCTAGCGGAGGACTTCGGAGACTTCCGGTACAAGGTACAAGGTTTTCAAGATGTTGTTAAACAGCTTAGGTGAAAGCCAATTTACTTGTTGACCCATTAAGGCATGAGACATCTTGGGCTGAGGTCTACGGAGAATGCATGTTATACTGAAATCAAATCATCTGCAACAGGTTGAATGAAACATGCCATTTTAGAAATGCTTAGATTAATTTACTTTCTCTTTCATTATTTAACAACATTAACAAGAACATGTTTGAACAAAAGTGCAGTACTGTATGTGTGTATTCTGTGGTAAGTTAGTATCACTCTTGGAAAGGGTCAAAAAGCACTATCCTTACATAACAGCACGCATATTCACAAAAGCAAACTTGAAAAAAAAAAGGTTCACTGAAAATTTATGGACTTATTACACACTTATATGTGCACATACTGTTGGCATACAGAATTTGGACTCTTGGGTGTCTTTCAGAACATACATGTATGTTTCGATGACACAACAAGGCAAATATGGGATTTTCCAGACATTGTGACAAATGAATGTAAACTCATGAACATGTATACCTTCATTGTTAAACCTATCTCTTGTTTGTAAAACTACTTGACTTTTTGACCCCTTCTAAAACTACAAACGCTCCCGGTGTGATATGATGATAGCATGTAAATGCAACTCAGTATTCAACAATGCCTGAATTAAAGGTATTGTCTGTGATATGCACAGGTAAGCATGACGGAACATTTAGTTTGGATATGATACGTTAGCAGAGTACTACATTTAATAACATGTCCATGTCAAAAATATTGCATGATATGCCTTTATTTCCATGACAATCTTGAATTTGCTAGAATTCACATGGAGATTCAAGAATGATCAATACAGTAATTCCACTAAAATGGATGATCCTGATCATTAATCCTGTAGTAACTGTCCCTGTCATCACACTATGTCATATGGAAAACTTGAAATAATCAGTAATGATCACTGTTTCATTTTGAAAATGGTCCCAGAAAACTTAATTCACAGAGTAGCCACAAAAGGTAACCGAAGAGTGGACCTCAAGTGTTACAATTTAGTGTTTCTGTTGGGCCACCTTCAGATAAGGTCCGAGACTGTTTTCATACAGTTTTATAAGCAGTGTAACCGCACAAGCATTCTGAGATCAGCCTAGTATTCGGAATAATATGTATGACGAATTGCAATGATAACTAAATTTGAATATTGAATAATACACTGTACTATCACTGCAATTTGATACCATTTTCCAAACTGCTCATGCCATATTTGTAAACTGCAATTGCTACATGTATACAACTCTAAAAAGTTCTGGCAACTTAATTAAAACTGTACATAATTTCATAAATTTACCAACCACCTTTTCAATTATAGTTTAACAATGTTATATTAGTACTAATTGCAAGCTGTTAATTGAAATACACTATTTGACCGTTAACTAAATTGGGAAAGCCGTGACTAAAACCATTTTGAAAATGCTTTATGTTTTGGCAGTATAACCACAACCATTGTACATCCATCCCAGTTCCAAAACCTTTCTGTATTTGACACCTGTTCTGGGAATGCCCTGTAAATGTCAAATGGTTGTGTAACACACGCATTCGTATGCATGGACTACGAAATTTTGCTTCAATCCTTTGGTGAGACCTTTGATACAGTGCAAATAGAGCATGCAACGTTTAATCCCCTCACTGGCTTGCAACAAAACTTCATCCACTCTCCTGGTGATATTTATAAGCAACTTGTATTAAAGGTAAATAACATGATTGGAGGTAGTCCTCAACTTGGGGTAAAACTATTTCAGAATCATGTAGACTATGCAAGTATTCTGCTGTGAAAATTTTGTAGTCAAATGTTGACTCATTTTCAAAGAACTTCCATCAGAATGCCTTGTGACTAGCAAATTTGTTGTGTACCTTTCTATGGGATTGATTTCTCTTGGGGCTCGAGAGAAATTCAGGTCTAGTATGTTCATTTGCTTGATTCTCCCTAAGTAAACAAATTCAATTTAGATAGATAAATCCTTCCAGCCAGGAGATCCACTCCAGCTGGTGTATATTTGGTATGTCTTTCAACCATTTTGGTTCTAAAGGCATTTTTTTATTTCTCCCAATCATGTCAAAGTCCTTCACAATGATTCCCTCGGAGGACAACTCCCCTGGGATGAATCCCACCTGATAACTCCCCTGGGGATGACTCCTACCTGACAACTCCCCTGGGGATGACTCCCACCTGACAACTCCCCTGGGGATGACTCCCACCTGACAACTCCCCCTGGGGATGACTCCTACCTGACAACTCCCCTGGGGATGACTCCCACTTGACAACTCCCCTGGGGATGACTCCCACTTGACAACTCCCCTGGGGATGACTCCCACCTGACAACTCCCCTGGGGATGACTCCCACTTGACAACTCCCCTGGGGATGACTCCCACCTGACAACTCCCCTGGGGATGACTCCCACTTGACAACTCCCCTGGGGATGACTCCTACCTGACAACTCCCCTGGGGAATGACTCGCCGACCTGACAACTCCCTGGGATGACTCCGCACCATGACAACTCCGCACCTGACAAAGCTCCCGCTGGGATGGCTCCTACCTGAAATCCCGCTGCAAGTATATCCCCCCAGGAGAATAGCCTGCAGTCCATGACTTACAAGTTTCAAATGATCAATGTGAACTGACATTATCTTGCCTTAAATTTGTCGGTGTTGTCATCAGATATCCGCAACTTCATTTATCAAAGTCATTTTATGTCAATATCTCATGAACGGAATGGATCCAGACGATCAAATTTGGTACGCATAAAGCTCAGGTCAAGGGTCACTCTCCCACCTGACAACTCCCCTGGAGGACAGCTCCCCAGGAGGACCACTCCCCTTTTGGGTAAGTTTGGGGGGGGGGGGTAGTGAACCTCCATGGGAGCCATCCCCTGGGGGAGTTGTCCTTGGGGAGAGTGGTCCTCTTATACCCCTTTCATAGTGAAGGCGAAGTGGAGTTACTCCGGAGTAACTCCGGGTTGAGTTGATCCGCTTGTACTGCGGACTGACTTTACACCCCCTTTCATACTGGCAAGCACCGCAGCAGTGTATCCGCAGTCGTTTCCATGGCTAACATGCGAGTTCACGCCATTATATGTGGCCAAATTTTCCTTTACAAACGGTTCGCTCAAATTTCGCAATCAATCGCTTTATTGGTCTGTAGGCCTACATACTTGACTGCTTAATAGTTGATCTCTTGCCAGACGATTGTGTGATCCGAGTACAAAAACACGATTGAAAATACGGGTATTGACTCAAATACCATCAGTTCACGAACTTGGTGTTGGAGTTAGATAAGTTCTATGGTTAGGGTATTGATTTCGCCATTTCGGATACTTTCGTTAAAAATCAGAAGAACAACTTACGTCAAAAAAAATCTAGAACCAAACGATTTGAACATGCTACAAAACAAAATCAAACCCAGGAATTAAACTCCCCACGACTAAACTCGCTTGTGACGTTGGGACAGGAAATGTAAACACGCGCGAGATTACCGAGTTAAGCCGAACTGCACTTCCGGAGTTACTCCGGCCTGTAACCCTCTTCTCGAAGTGGGTTGAGTACTCGCTTTTGAATCCGGATCGAAATAATCTCAGAAATTTTCATATTGCCCTCAAAGTGGGAGTAACTCCTTCTGGACTCCGAGTAACCTCCATTCGGCTGTCAATATGAAAGGGGTATTAGGGAGGTGTCCTTCGGGGGAGTTGTCTTCCGGGGAATAATCCTAGCACAGTTCTGAGTGTGGTACTGAAAGACCACGCAACATCAAAACTGTCAGATTACTGTCACATTATGTCATCAAAGGTAACTTGAGGACATGCTATCCCGTTATCTTCCTCAGTAAATATTCACAAA
>JZLH01S0005982.1:5290-36661 GCA_001188425.1 Eucidaris tribuloides | reverse complement strand
TTACAACTTGTCCACTTTATTAGGACCTAATATTTATACCTGTACTTAAAACCATTTAATAACTCATTCAAAGCTAGTATTAGTCATTTTTTGTCCTTTCTTTACTATAAACTTACCATGAGATTTATTTGAAGTGCTGATGAATGTAAAATAATGAGAATTAAAGATTGTGTTTTTCAAAAAATAAATTAAAAATTTGCAAGAAAATGTGTTTTTAAAGACAGTATGCCTAAATGTACTTCAAAAGAATTCAAATACCACTCAGATTAGAGAACATAATTAGTTATATCATGGACCCTACTACGAAGTAGGGTCCATGGTTATATAATGTGTGATACTGAATTTGTCATTGTATCACATATTTTGAGCTTTTACAGATTTTATGATTTTGAGGGAAGGTAACCTTTTTTGTGGAATTGCCCATACCTCACTTAACTCTTCCAGTCAAAGCAATTCAGATATCATTTATGGCCCTGATGACTGTATCAAATCTTAGTAATATCAACTACCTGTCAATTGATAATTTAAGAGTGATGTGTATACATATTGCTACTGAAGGATAGGAACCATTTGGTAGAAACAAATTACACTACCAGCAAAAGTAAAAGGTTGCTTGAACAGCCCATAATGTGTATGGTTCCTACCATCAAAAGTAGTATAAAAATGTAAACAAGAGCCCCGGGAAGAAGGGGGGGGGGATGGGGAGGGGGCACGACTCTCACCTGAGGTCTCGCAAACTCTCTGTGGTGCCCATCAGAGAAAGTTCAATTACACAGTGCAATCTCGTTATAAAAAAGTCCTTGGAAAACCCATGAAATTGTTTCTTTATAATGAAATTTCTTTATATCAGGGTTGCAAAAACAATTGAATACAAAGGAAATCCAAGACATGGGACCAGAGATTTCACTTCTTTCTAATGAAATTTTGTTATATCAGTGTTCTTTATAACGAGAGTGCACTGTACTTAGTTTTGGCCCTTCGAGCCTGATATCTAGGCACCAACAGAGCCACATGAACCAGTCGAAAAACTTTGCATCCCCTTTCCACACTATACAGCTGATTTTGTCAAGTTAATTTTAAACATCCACTTTTATAATTTAAACAAGGTGATAGCCATAATGTCTGGCCCTTGTATTTCAACATTAAAGGGATGTGCCACTCGTAATCCATGTACGTTCAATAGCATTCGCTTGCCCCTATTGCAAGGCTGTGCGTAACACTGAACTCTATACTACGTAGTATAGAGTTCAGTGGTGCATTTCAACAGCAATCATGGAGCTGCAAACAGAATTTCCGGTGAGAGGAGGGCCGTTATCAGTTGGGCTCAGTTCGCCTTTCTTTGGGTGAATGTGTGCTGCATAGGGAATTGCACACAATTCGTGCACGCTCGTTTTCCGAAAGTATACGGGCATTCCCGAATATTACTCAAGCCGGGCCACCTCCAAAAATCATGATATGCGACTATTCGGTCCCTTTAAAGAACTTACTTGACCTTTAATCTACTAATGTGACCTTTGACCCCAATTTAACATGAGGTCACTAAAGGGCATCTACCATCCAAGTTAGTTAAAATGGGCTATTAAATACCAAACCGAGTAGAAAAATGCAGGTCATCTGACCTTATTTGACCTATAACCAACATACGTGACCTTTGACCCCCCAAAAAATTGAGGGCCCTGTTATGCATCTACTGTACCATCCAAGTTTGGTTACAAATTCGCTTGTGGTTAGAAAGTCACAGGGTTTTGGCCATTATGGGCCCTACCTCCTGGGCCCCCATGGGGAGCAGGTGTACAATTTCAGAAACCCTCTATCCCCTCCCTCCAAGGATCATTCCCACCAAATTTGAACTAAATACATTGATGTGTTTTAAAAAGAATGACGTAAATGTGAATTATTCCCATAGGACCCTCCCCTACCCTGTTGCCCCCTCAGGGGCCAAACAGGGCCACCATGGGAAATTGTCATGAGGAACAATAATTCATCACAATATAGAGTTATCTACACACACACAGTGACTTAAGTAGCTAAACTATTTTTGGCTAGAAAATGTCTAACAATTACCTACTTTTGGCCCTTTAGGGCCCTGCCCCTGAGCCCCTAAGGGGGCCAGGTGTACCATTTGAGCCTTTTGAGGACCCACATATTCCAACCCCTAAGGATCATTCCTGCCAAGTTTGGGCTAAATCTGATTATGCGTTTTAAAGAAGATGAGAATGTTTACGCACGACGCAGGGCGGACAAAAACCGATCGCAATAGCTCACTTGTGCCGGCTCACGAGAGCTAATAAATAAATAATAAATAAATTCACATGTACATAATGTACACACAGACAATGACATAGACTATACATAAATACATACATACTGTACATACTGTGCATAAATGAATAAATACAAATAATTGTTAATGCATGATTAATTTGGGACTTGAAATTTGCTTCATTCTATCCAGATTTCTTACATCAATGAACACTGTACCACGGAGTGTTGTTACTTATTCAGTTAATTTCGTTTTCAGAACCATTCTAACACTCTTCACTATTGCCACTGTGCCACAATACACAGAATTTCTGGAAAGCCGTATTGTCAATTCCTCCAGCATTTTTAATATGGGTCAAGAAATAAAAGTTGAAATTGCTGATTGTCTTTTAATGGGATACTCTGGATGTTGATAATTTTAAGTGACAAAGATTGTTGTAAACTTGTAATTTTTACAGTGATGAAAAAGTAACACTGGAAACTAAAAGCAATATTGAATTTCATAACTTCTTAAGTTCACTGAGATAGAGAATCATTTTGCCCTAAACCTCATTTTTCACTGACATTGTGATAAAGCCTTATTGATCTTTATTTTTGCTACAGAGCCTGCACGATGACTGATTTCTCTACTCATGTCTGTAACATTTTCTAACAAAAGTTTGTTTGTATACAGTAGGTGACACAAACTATGTGCAATTCATGCAACTTTATTTTCTATGTTAGAATTCAATATATTTGCTCAAGTGATAATAAATTAATATAATTTATCATTTTGTCACAATTGTTTTGATTCTGGATGTTTTGATGTTTATGTGTTAATGTTTATTGTGCAATATGTATTATTGAAATGATTTGTATATTTTTTTAAGTTGCGAAATAAAGACAAAGTGAAATGGACATGACACTTTGCTATACAGGCAAAACGTTCTGGACATGAGAAAAGAGATTTGTGAATTCTGCCCTCAGCAGGATGGAGTATTGGAATTGGTGAGGAGACTCCCATAATTTGTGAAAATGATGACAACCGAATGGACAGATTAAAGACAAAATCTCTTTTTTTTTGCTACTCAGTGGTTTTGCACTACACATTATTTATGTTATTTGTGTACATGTATTAAAAATCTCTTGTCACCCCCCCCCCCTTCTGTCTTCTTTTCTTCCTTTCTTCTTTTTTTCAGTCATTGTTAATTACTTGTAAATAATTTGACTTTCTGTGATTCAATAAAACATGAAAAAAGACAAGACTTGTTAACAAGATCAAATATTGAACAAGTATCTTTAAAAGAAATATTCTGGCTCACATTTGTATTGACTTGGGCATTACAACAGCACATTTTTTGCATACTGGACGATGAAATTGAAATCTTCACTCCCATCCTGTACATGTCTAGGCATTTGATGCGCCCTAGGTCATCGCTAATATACAAATTACAAAAACATTAAATTTTGATGAAATCATCACAAAACATTATTGTTTGTCATTTAAAGATTGTGTCAGGGATGTGAAAGTCCATTACTTCCCTTCATTATCAATACCAAACGGTAGTTTAGTACTTACAAATGGTGTGTTGAAAGTTTGAGATCCATACGTCATGAATTCATGAATTTGTTGTTTTAGGAGAAAAACTAATAACGACATGTTACCAGAATGTTGTTCTTTCCGTGAGTTTCAATTTTGCTCAAACTGCGAATCGCGGTTTTTGTGTAACGTCGCAAGAGCAGCAGAGCGCTCTGACTGGTTAAACAGCTAACCTCCGCACGACCGTTGGCTAACGGCTGATCGGACAATTTTGGAACGGCACATGCACGTTTGACGTCACGGATTTTTTGAAAATGCTGCTGAGTAATTTGAAAAAGGATGAAGTTTGACCATCCAGATTTTCACCAAAACTCAATATTTTACGCCAAGTCTCTATGAGAGGTGTTTATTTATATTAATCTTCACATTGGATATGATTTCAGCTGATTTCATTCATTTAGATGTTTTTTGACGTGCAAATGAATGACACAATCTTTTAATCTTAAAATGATCACCATATCTGTGTTCACTGAACCTCCAAACAAGGATTAGATGGCAGAATCAGGATAAAAGATGAAAAAAAAAAAACAGGTGAGCTATATATTTTGGACAAAATGGCGGCAATCTTGGAATTTTTGGTTTTAAGGGAGGGCAGTTTGGATTTCACATTTATTTCATTCTTTATCTTTTTTAGATACAGCAGGGCTTGACAAACCCAGGTGCCCGAGTGTCCCGGGCATCTGAAAATCATGGTCGGGCACTCAGAAAAAAAAAGAACATGCCCGACTGGGCAGTGCCTTTTTTTTGCAATGATCGATTGATAACACAACATCAGACTAGTCAATACTTGCATGCAAAGTGCTCTCAATATGTTTGGGCGTGCACGTGTACGTACAGGTACAGTACAGTTTGGTACATGTATGTGTATGTACAGTCAACGTAGCATGCACATATGCCTGCCCCAGCCACACTGTTCCTCTTACAATGATCCCTTATTGCATGCAGCTGGCTGCTAAACTTAAAGTAAGTGTATGTATGCACATAAATTTACATGTAGGATCTGTAGCTAGCCATGTATGCGTTGGTTTTGCTGTTGAATTTTCTAAGTGGGCTGTAATTTTATGGTGGAAAAATTCGGGCATTTGGATTTTGCTGTCGGGCACTTGAATTTTCAATGTAAGTGCCAACTGGGGAGGCAAAAAAAATATTTTTGTTGAGGCCTGGCCAGTATGTATCTTCTCATCAAACTACATGTAGGGTGAAACAGGCATGATCTGAAAATGTCGCTCTCTAAGTCTCTATAGCCAACTTCTAACACTGTACATGCATGCCTGGGCCAGGTATGGTCAATATCTACCCCAAGTTCCTCCAGATGTTATGATAAAAAGATTAGGGTAATACAGACTGACACGTGGAGGGATGGACAGACAACCCCAAAACATAATACCTCCAGTGTGAAAGTGTGTGAAATCTTATAAAAGGATAAAATACACATACTGTAATTTGTACAATGCACCATACATACATTCACCGAGTACTTAACATACAACCACACACACACAAATCATTTTGACATCTGACTGTGCAACATTGTTAAATTCTTCGTGAAGGCTAATTGTTTTCTAATAATCTAACAAATTTTTTTTTTTTTTTTACCAAAACCCATGCACAGAAATTCTGTGGAGCAAGACTTCATGACATAACAGTCTTACGATTTGTAGAAAATCAAGGGAAAATCAAACATTTCTGCTGTAGTTCTGATCACATGTAGTAGTCAACAGTAGTTCAGATTTGGTCTCAAGTCTCAAACTTGGTTTTTAATCAATGATTTTAATCATCTCAGTTTCAAGGGCAAAATTTGTTGAAAATTGATGCATCTTCCCACTTTCCAATACTTTAATGATGTATTGTATAATCACGTATCAGGCCCATATGAATATCACTTAACGTCATGGCAGCTCACACTTATGGGACAATTTTCACCTTCCAAAATTTGGTCGGAATATTCATTAAAACAATAAAATACAAAAGAAATTCAAGTCAAGTGTCAAGAGGCCTTCAGCACAAGTGCCTCGGTTTTCTACCGAGTGAAGATTTTTTTACCCAAACATTCGACTAGACACTGTAACAGTGTCAATGCTGTAGTTGAGAGGCTAAGTTGTCAGGGGCAGAGGCATTTAGTCTCTACCAATTTCAGCTTGTGAGAATATAACTAGCCATCTGGATTCTGGATTAAAGGCAGTGGATCTCTTTTGCATGCCTAAAAATTAACATTGGGTAAATACAATCGCATATAGAAGAAAATGCCATCTGGGAACCTTTAGCTTTAGCAAAATATAGGAACTGGAAACTCAGTTTTAGTGAAATTATAGTGACCATTAGACCAGGCCGTTAGACTCTGATTTGAATTTTTTTCTCGCGAGAAAAAAAATCCTACCATAAAACGTACACTAAACAGTTATTGTTTTTCTTTCGCATTTTTCAAATTCTAGGAAATAACTGACCCCCAAATTTCACAGACATGTCTTTCATCAATAGCCTTAGGGCATGGGTTATCTTTTCCTGGTCTGTGGGGATGTTTGCAAATGAGATCCACTGCCTTTAAGGATCACCGTAATAAACAGCCCAAATTAACATGCTGAAGATGAGAGATGAGATATCTCGTCTCGAGGTCGATGGGAAATGCATGTTAAAGCAAAATGAAACTGTCTTCAACAGGTTAAAATGATTCATGGGTAACATTTCAAAACCTATATGACTTTTGCATCCCAAATTTTCAGCAGTGTTGTGCATCATGTTTCTTTCTCCAGGGGATGAAATATGAGCAAAACTGGTTGTGAGGTGGAAATAAAGAACATAAACTTTCAGGATTGTACTGTCTCAAAGGCTCCCTCAGGCTATTGATGAAGGACATGTCTGTGACATCTGAAGATCAGTAATTACATAGAAATTGAAAAATGCACAAAACAAAGAATGGTCATTCAGTGTATGGCCTATGTTTTATGCTAGGAATTTTTGTTTCTATGAGACAATAATTCAAATCTAGTTTCTAGCTCCTATACTTTATTAAAGGCAGTGGATCTCATTTGCAAACATCCCCGCAGACAAGGAAAAGATAACCCATGCCCTTGGGCTATTGATGAAGGGCATGTGTGTGAAATCTGGGGGTCAGTGATTACCTAGAATTTGAAAAATGTGAAAGATAAACAATAGCCGTTTAGTGTACGTTCTATGGTAGGAATTTCTTCCTCGCAAGAAAAAAATTCAAATCAGAGTCTAACGGTCACTATAATTCCACTTAAACTGAGTTTTTAGCTCCTATATTTTGCTGAAGGTTCCCAGATGGTATTTTCTTCTAAATGCCATTGTATTTTCACAATGTTAATTTTTAGGCATGCAAAAGAGATCCCCTGCCTTTAAAAGTTCTAAGATTGTACAGGTGTATTTTCTTGTATATACCAGTGTGTTATTACCACAATATTAATTTTTAAATTGCATTTAAACACTCACACTGTACGTGCTATATCAACATAGCACATTATTATTTTTATCAAAGTGTGTCTTCCAGTGCATTATTATGGAAACATAGTTAGTTCAATGGTAAAAAACTCAGTGAGTGTCCTAGATGCAAGATCGTTAGATTAACCCTTTAGCCACTGAAGACTCTGCAGATAATGGCTTATGGTTCCCTGGAAGGTACAGCAATATTGCCCTCAACGGTGCACAAAAGACGGGCGTACAATGCATACTAGAGCACAATTTACGGACGGGCAGTTTCGGGCGGTTTAGAGACTAATAAGACGGGCTGTTTTGGGCGTTTCAGTGAATTACGGGTGTACAATCGATTCTAAAGCACATTTTATGGACGGATGATTTCTGGCGGTCTAGGGAGTAATAAGAGGGGCGGTTTCGGGCAGTTCAGGTGCTAAAGGGTTAAACTTATCAATGCATTCATGCTTTCAAGGGCTGGACTACCACTTCTTGTGATCCTATGTACTCAACTTTTGAAGTATAGATTACCCTAAAAAGGAAATTTCCCCATTTAACAGTTTGATTTTGCTGGAGCACGCACTCCATATACCTCAGAAAAGGATATGTTGTGCACTGTCTTCAACAGGTAAACAGTTGACGGTTTGTTCTTACTTGTTTTCGAAGACTCTTGATAGCCCTTTGATCTGCATCCCGCTGTTCTGTCAGACGATCTACCTCCTTCTGTAGATGTTCCATCCTCTCATCAGCAACGTGGATAAGATCAGCCACATATGGATCATCTACTCTACGGGGCGGGGAGGTGGACCGGAGTTCAGATAGCGGAACTGAGCAATCGATGTCCATCCGCTGCCGTCGAAATGGTATATTCTTTTTACGGCCGCCTGAGCATTAAATATGAAGTAAAGGTAAACAACATGATTGGGGGTGGTCCTCAACTTGGGGTGAACTATTCTAGAATCAAGTAAACTATGCAAGGATTCTACTGTAAAAATATTTGTAGTCAAAAGATGACTCAATTTTAAAGAACAACCATCAATGTGCCATGTGACGGACAAATCTTTTGTGTCTCTTTCTATGGGATTAATTTCTCTCGGGGCACAAGAGAAGTAGTAGTACTGCTCTCCTGAAGTAAACAAATTCAAGACAAATCCTTCCAGCCAGGAGATACACTCCAGGTGGTGTATAGACTGATATATCTTTGAACCAGTTCGGTATTTTTCATTCCTCCCAATTATGTCACTTACAAAATCACAGACATAAAACATTACTGTCAACAGTAACCTATTTCATAGCACTGTTTTATTTAATAAAATGTCATATTTTTAATAATAAAAAATAATAATAAAATGTCACTGTCATATTTAATAAAAAGTAAAAGAAATGTAATAAAGGGAAATGAGAGTGTAGCATATTCAAAGCTCCTGCACATTGGATTTCCCTGTTTTCAGTGTGGGGGAGCTTTAAATATTGCTACGCTCTCATTTCTGTTACATTTCTTTCGTTTATTTAAAGGGAAAAGGAGCCAGCAACCGGCGTAAGTTAAGAAAATAAATGACATTGTGAGTATTGTGAGAATTATGGTACATGGTGATAAAGACAGCCTAAATAAGGTCAGCAAGGCCCTATAAATGAGTTAATTTGTGTTTATTTTACGTCTTTGCAAGTTTTATCCCGGGATAAAACTTGCAGAAACAGCTATAAGGGGAGGAGCTAATCGATTCAAACAGTGCATATTTTACCACGGCGTGACTAACACACGTCGTGTGGCATGCATCGCATACCTGCCAACCAGTACGATTTTTCCAGGGCAGTTCTGTCCTACAGTTACTAGGCGGTGCCTTCAACAACAAAAGCGTTGATTATATTAATAGAACATGAATGACAAAAATAAATGAAACCAAATGCCTTGGTTACTACAGTGATTTTAATACAATGCCCAAATTGTAATGGAAATGATGTGTTTACATTCACTAGTGAGTGATGAACAAAAGGTATGTTTTATTCATGTTTTTTTCTCATAAGAAAACCTTTGTTTAGCTGTTTCAAATATTTTTTTTCATTCGAACTCTAATTTCATTCTTTTCATTATGTAACCTTTTTATTGTTTACCGTCCCGCCTAATAACTGTAATTATAAGACCAGAACTGCCCTAGAAAAATCGTACTGGTTGGCAGGTATGGCATCGGTCATGCATAGTCAGCTCCAGACCAGTGCACGTGCGATCTGATTGGTTGACAAGAACTCAAATTTTTTTCTTAACTTATGCCTGTTAGTTGCTGGCTCCTTCTCCCTTTAAGATTTTTCTCATTGGGAAGCTGAAGCTGTTGTTACTGGTACCATCCTTTCACAAATATTTCTTTAACTGTATATATCTGGTCACTAATTTTTGTCGGGGTGCTAGTATTACAAGTTCTAATGATTCTACGAAGAATAATGCACCCATCAGAGTGTTACTGATTTAGGACAAAGTAGGTTCCAACTAGCAAAAAATTACTTCCTCACAGAATAATAAACACGCTTTATCACTTTCACCAGAGTAATCATCATGGATGGCAATAAACACAAATAATTAGCATCCAGCAATGAAACTTGACAATTTCATGTGTATTATTTTTCATCTGATATTACTTGAAATAAGATTTTCTTCCCCAAAGAGTTTTAGCTCTACACTATACCAATACTTTTGAACAGTGAAATGATTTTCCTCATAAAAGAACATTTGTTGTAAGAAACAATTACACATTTAAATACTTCTTCTGAATGTATGTCTATTCATCAAGAGAATAAAAGTGAACCTAAAACATACCTGGGGTTTGAACTACAGCATGAAAATTCTTTTCCTGGAGTTCGCTAATCCGCTGGGTTCTTGACTTGCACTCTTTTTCCAGTGCCCGTACTTTGTGCACATACTGGGAGTTGAGGAAACGCAAGTCTGCATTCTCATGTTCAAGCTTGCGAATTGTACCCTGCATGGAGCAATGCAGAGCATACAATATTATTATAACCGAGTTGCATAACAAAAAACATATGAAGGATAAATTACATATGTTGATACTTATATCATTTCTAAGATAATTGAGCAAGGTTTTTTGTGTGTATGTGTGTGTGCTCGTGTGTTTCAGTGTGTATTTGTTTTTTGTTTGTGGTTTTTCCCTTCATTCATTTGTTGTTGTTTTTATTTTATTTCATTGTGTATTTATTTTTACATATTCCTTTATTCTATTTCTATCTTATTTTATTTTATTATCTTCATCTCTTTTTTTTTTTTTTGAGAGGAGGGGGTATTATAAGAGTTATAATAAATCAGAAAACATCCCGATTCATTCTTCCAGACCATCTGTACACAAATAAGTCAAAATGTACAAAGAGTCTGCACTTGGTACAGATGAAAATGGTAAACGTCATGGCAAGTTACCAGAAGTTAACGTAAGTTGACAATTAAACTGATAATATTGGTGAGACTGGCTCAGAAATCTGCCGGAAAATTAGATAGTATTCTCAAGGGAGATATCCGGTTGCTATATTAACATTGTTTCAACTAAGTGCATATCATTATTGATATATGAATCAATTTCAACAACTAGAAATATAACTAAAGGTGATTAATACTCTGCCCCATCACGTCCCTGACTTATTGCCATAATACTGTTACCTTAGCAAAATAGCAATGTAGTTTCCGACACATTCAAAAAATGTGTCTTGTACATCAACAAAAGACCAATGTGTGTGCCAAACAGGGAAAAAAATACACGGGGGCTCGGGGCGATTTCGCCCTCAAAATGTGCAAAAGAATATTTCGAATGCACTGAAACAGGTAAAGTAGTCCCCAAAAAGAAAAATTAATTTTTTTCCCTGGTGCCAAATCTCACGAGCATTGGTCAAAAACCAAGGAACTAGTTCAATCTGCAAGATTTTACATGATTTGAATTATTACCATAATATGCTTCTACCATGGCAATGCAGTTTCCAAAATATTCAAAAACTTGTAAACTTTCAACCAGCTGAAGACCACTCCTGATATATCTCGAGCAGAGGTCTATGGAAAATGTGTGTTATATACCAACATCAAATCATACAGTGTATTCAGTAGGTTGATCTGCAGAAACTATGTCAGGCATTTGAATGTTCTTACTCATTTCATATAATTGCGATAGGATTCCAAGCAATTTTGCTGTGTCAGGAATGATCCTAACGGACGCAAATATAGCATGTCTTCAGCTCACAGCTCAGGGAAAAATACACGGGGGTCCAGGTGATTTGTCCAATAAGATTCGATAAGGTTCAATACAAAAGAAGATCAGGATGCACTGAAACAGGAAAAGCAGCCCCTGCAAAGAAAATTATGATTTTTTTTTTCCCCTGTCTTCAGCAATTACTCACTTTTTAAGATTTAGATTTACCTTCAGATCTTTTGTAGCTGAATCAAGTTCATCCTTGAGATGAATAATCTGGACATGAAGGTCATTATTTTCCCGCACGAGCTTGGCATTATCACTGCGGTACGGTTCTATTTGCTCCTCCCAAGTCCCTTTCTCCTTCACCGTTTTGCTTGCCTGAAGAAACAGTTTAAATGTGAGAATAGTAAAAGAACAAGATATCACATTTTCTTCTTTTTAAATATCCTCCCAAGTCCCCTTCTCCTTCACCGTTTTGCTTGCCCGAAGAAACAATTTAAAAAGGAGAATAGTAAAAGAACAAGATATCACATTTTCTTCTTTTTAAATATGAAATTGAAGAGTGTAACTGCTGTACGATCAATGAATAGGCCTCCATCCTCCTTCACTAATTCTGTATCCAGCAAATATTAATGACCATGACTTCCAACTGTGCAAATTAAATCCTCTGAAATATCTTCTGCCCAATATAAACTACATGTCATGTACACAGTGATGCCAACCAGTACGGATTTTTCCAGGGCAGTTCTGGTCTTATTAGAGTTACTAGGTGGTGCGTTCAACAACAAAAACATAGATTATAATAAGAATACATGTAGAACATGAATGACCAAAATAAATGAAACTACCAAACCAAATTCCTTGGTTACTGAAGTGATTTGAATGCAATGCCCAAAAGCCCCAAATTGTAATGGAAATTAACTGGTGAGTGACGGAACAAAAGGTTTGTAATTTGTTTTATTCATGCTTTTCCTCATAAGAAAACTTTTGGTTCAGGTGTTTCAAATATTTTCTCATTCGCACTCTAATCTCATTTTTTTATTATGTAACCTTTTTATTGTTTACCGTACCGCCTGATAACTGTAATAAGACCAGACCTCCCGGAAAAATCCGTACTGGTTGGCATCTCTGTGTACATGTAATTTGTAACCCTTTGTCCAAACTCCATGATTGCTAAAGTATTAACGCCTGAAAGTAATATACTACCTCTTCATTACACAAGGCAGGGTTGGCCGGTTGGGTTTCTTCCGGAAAAAACTATTTTTTTCCGGGACGGCGGAAAAAACTGGAAAAAACCTCCAAACAATATTTCCGGGCCCAATAAATAATATGAAATGCAGTGATTTTGTGAGAATTAGTATACATTACAACAAATATAACTGGCAACAACTTATTTAACAGACAACAAGAAAAAAAAACCTACTTGCCACAATCTAAATCCAAGAAATAAATATTTTGAAATAAAATAATTATCCTTCCAAACGATCTCTAATAAATAGTATGTACATGAGCTAGCATGGATCTTTTTCACGTAAAGTATTGCATAAACTCTATTTATTCATTGTTATATTATTCAGCGTCATGGTATAATTATATTTTCCTAAAAGCAACTGACACGTCTTTGGCATCCACTTTGCATGTGTTAACTACTTTTGTACATGTAGCTTGTTTTCATATTTAAGGCACAAGTTTAGATTTGGGGATTTTTTTTTAATTTGAAAGGTTTATGCCCAAAGGTCATATCACACCAATAACAGATTCTGAATGTCTTTAGTTTCTTTTTTTTTATTATTACTTACCGGTAATGAAAAATATTGGGGGGGGGGGGAACCCCGAGATTTTGGACTACATTTTACATTATAGCATCCAAAGGGTTAATAAGGTGTTAAGGTTATCTGAATTATACCTCATCAGAAAGAGCAGACTCTGATCTTTCCGATGAGGTATAATTCAGCTAACCCTATCACCTTATTAACCCTTTGGATGCTATAATGTCAAATTTAGTCAAAAATCTCGGGGGTAACCCCCCCCCACTTAATTAAACAAAAAACTAAAGGCATTCAGAATCTGTTATTGGTGTGATTATGACTTTTGGGTATAAACCTTTCAAATAAAAAAATTGCTTAAACTAAACTTGCACTTTAAATCATTTAGCATACTTTGAGAGTGCCTGTCTGCCACAACCATAACTGTATCACTGATAATTACATGTATGGTTGGCATCAAAGCAATTCTCTTAAAACTTCTGACAAAAAGGTGACTTAAAGGTATTGGCTAACATTTGCCACAGTTAAAAAATCTGAGCCGCATGATTCCCCATGCTACCAGTGTGTTTGATGAGGTCTAAAAATGAAGCCCTGAAAAAATTGTATTTCAAAATGATTATTTAGTGCTTTAAAAAAAGTGAAAATCGTAAGTTGACCAGATTCACTTGCCCATTTCCTCCCATAGACTTAGGTTAATAAAACTCGCCCCGAGTTTTATTGTTTATTCATGAACTTGCCAAACTTTGTATTCTAGCGGTGTTTATTTGTCCATTTGGACACTACTATGTAGCTCAGATATCAAAGTTTGAAAATTTTTTAAATTGAAGCTCCACAATGGTTACGCCTTATCACTTTAGTGTCTGGCAAAACAGCTTACACCAGGGAAACAATACACGGGGACTCGGGGCCATTTCGCCCCCGAAATGGCAAAAGAGCCCCCGTAAATTGCCATAGGATTTTATACAAAAGAGTATCTGGAACTAGTCTCGGTTCCAGACCATGCAACTTTTCTCCCTCCGAGTAGCAGTGCGGGTGGACCTCAGAAAACTAGTCTTAGTTCAAGACAGTCAACTGATAGTAGGCCTAATTTTTCTAGGAAATAGGATAGTTCTTACGTCTGGAAGCCAGACTAATCTGGAACATAAAAAAGTAACCCCCGAAAAGAAAACATTATTTTTTTCCCTGCCTTACACAAGGCTAATTATTTGAAAATTTTTCTCCATGCTATAAACTGAGCTGTATACATGTACATTACAGCACAGGCAGTTGAGTAGTTACGGTATTTGCATGGAGAAGTGACCATGAATAGGGGGGAATCAACAAACTATGGTAAGAAGTTCATAACCAAAACAGGGGAGAACAAAAAAAAAAAAAGAGCTGTCCTGTTTTATTATAGTTATGATAATTTATAAAATGAAAATCTTGAATAAATAATGAAAAAATAAACACTTAGGAGGTTTTTTCCGTTTTTTCCGAAAAAGCGGAAAAAAACCGGTAAAACCGGTAAAAACCGGCGGAAAAAACCGCCTGCGGAAGAAACTGCCAACCCTGACACAAGGCAAAGGCAAATACCTATCAAGGTTTTGTATGTGTCATGCAAGTCCTCCTATGGAAACAAATCAAAGCTTAACAGTTTCTAACCCTAATATCCCCTCGACAAATTTCTCGATTATTCTGCCGCGCAAATTTTTTTCACTGCGCTGTTTGCTGGCCTTTTACTTTCAAGTCTTGCGCATCATTTGAGACCATTTTCGCAAAAATCGGACGTACCATTATGAGGCTGCGCGACTTTTCGTACATGCATGCAACTTCAAAATTGCTCAAAAATGTGATTTTGTGTACAAAATCAATGCAAATTGTGTTTTCAGCTCAAAATCATAAATATATGATTATCTTTACTTCAGCTGGTAGAAATGGATTAATTTTATTCTGTTTATGATAGCAAAAAAGTCCCTGATAAAGTTCATCAAAAAAACAATAAAAAACAAAAGGTAAAAAAAACAGAGAAATACATTAAAAAATTCAAAAAACAATGAAAGAAATAAGAAATTAATTCTGCTTCGGCAATTTTTTTGTAGGTAATTGTCAGAAATGTCAGAAAGAATATTTTCACCAAAACTTAGCATTCTACAAGCTATTTTAAGTGAGTTATGGGCAAAAAGTATGATTTTAAATATTCATAAATTTGAACAATTAAAAAATATAAAATCTAATGATACAGTCTTGTAGATTACATCCAGCTCTATGCGCGTGCAAATTTTTGCGGCGATCGTACGATCTGCGGCCGAGATCTGAGGGGGGGGGGCGCATAACCCCCCCCCCCATTGGCATTTGATCTATAACTTCTAATGATGTTAAGAAACATCTCAAAGCCATTTACCAACATTCACACCAATTTCTGACCTTTGATCCTAGACCCTTGACAAAATTTCTTTTAAACTAGTTATATGGTCAATTCATATACACCTCATGGTGCATGCCTAGACCAAGTGTGATTACTGATGAACCCCTTACTGTAAGGGGCTCTCCAGTTATTGTCATTTATTCTGTACAATTTGCACTTTCACTAATTTCTTTCAGACTGTGTTCTCCATTCATTAAAAAAAATGCCCTGAGGTTGCTGGTTCCTATTATTAGTACTACAGTTCGAACTCGATTAACCGGCCACGTTGGGACCAGCAGCCATCCGGATAAGTGATATGGCCGGATAAGAGAGATAATGTACAAAGTACAAACACAGTATAGGGGGAGGTCAAATGCCATAAGTTATAGTCAAAACAACACACACACCATGTGCAAACATGCAACAGACCACACACATGTGACACTTTATTTACTGTCTCTGGTACCTACATGTAGCTGATTTCTGTGTACACTTCTGATAAAGGTGTATTAATTACACATAATGACTGATAAGTCCATTGTCCGTATAATAGAGAGCTCCGGTTAACTGATGGCCATATAATCGAGGCCGAACTGTACTGTGCTCCCTGCAAATTGGGAAGTCATAACAGGACCATGAAGGTGAACAGGTTAGTATGTGACCCAATCTTGCAAAACCTGGCACTTGTTGGCAATTCACATTTTAAAAAAAAACTGGCTTTAAGCGAACCAAACAACCATTGAACACGGCACAGAATAAAAAAATGGAATTGTCATTAGTACTTATTACTTTCTTTGTAATTGTTCAATTTTTTGTGAAATTTGTATCAGAATGTAGCTTGTAAAGTGTTCTTTCCAATACTGGAATAATCTGATTTTTTTTATACCTGCTACCAAGTGCCTGGTTTTGCTAGATCTGGGGCCTCTTGCATTAAAAGTTGCATTTTAACATAACTCTAAAAATCAAACACAAGTCCTGAAAATCAAACGTAACTTTTGCGATTGAACACAAGTAGCATTTGACAGTTGCGTTTGATATGGATTTATGTTCGATTGCAAACTGAGTTTTATGCAAGAGGCCCCTGGTCATATATGATGCCTGTGTAGATATACATGTACCTGGAGCTTGGCACTCTTCAGACTTTCTGTTGTATGAATCAGATCATTAACAACTTCTCTACGAGAGGCACAGACTCGATCCCCAAGGCTTGCCGATACCCAAGCTGATCGAGCCGCTTGCGTAATGCAGTGTACTTCCGCTCAGGTGCAGTGCTCATCTTGGCTGGCTATCTGTTCAGTGTGGATGCTTCTTCAACCTGTATACATAAAAGATTAATAATAATAATAATACAAAACATTTGGGACTTAATCTGGGCATTTCTATGATTTAAAAGTTAAAACACTATTTACAACAGTTCTGACTTACAACAGATTCTGGAATACGAAAGTGTTATAAATTCTGTTTTATAACAGGATTGTTTTATAACAGATTTCAGAATACATTCCCAGCCCAGCCCAGCCCAGGTTTTTTTACCCTCTTGTATTTAAATGTATTTGAACAGAGTTGTGTATTTTGCAGCAGTTAGCTTAGAATAGTTAGTTGAACTCAGATAAGTGTATTCGGTGTATTATTAGAGGGCAATTTTTATTTGGATGAAGAATTCACACATTAAACTTGATTAAACCTCTCATTTTTTTCTTTCCCATTGCTGATCCCTCCTTGAAAATAATTCCACACACAGAGGTTTTACTGTCCCATGCACAAAGAGTTAATTTGCGTGATAGTTTCTAGGGACAGTGATTTTCCGTTTCAGGAAAAGGCCTTTTCCGTTTCCAAAAATCTGGAATTCCATTTCAACTTGTCTGAAAAATGGAAATTCCGTTTTACCATAGACTTTGTATACATGAAGAAAAATGACAATTCCGTTTACATAAAACTTCAAACAAATATTTCTCGCTGTCTTTGTATTTTTGTGGCAACTTTTTCTATTTTTTGTTCTGAGTTTCGTGTTTTTTCCTATCAAAAAGTAAAAATTAGGAGAAAAAAGAGATTTTCTGTGATTTTCTGTTTGAAAACTCATTTTCCGTTTCAAGTTGTGATTTCCAGAAATTCCGTCCGTTTTCCGTTATCGCGGAAAATCACTGTCCCTAAGTTTCCAGCATGCAGCGTGGTGTCCGGGTACACAACCTGTCCGGAATTACAACACCAGCTCACGGAGTCATGGTACATGTATAGATTCTTGCATGCTTTCGGGAGGGAAAATGGGGCAAATTTGGTCAAAAATGGTACTTACTACTTAGTCAAACTCCACTTATCTGTGGTTCTTCCTGTATTCATAAATAGATTGTATGACCCCTAAAACACAGGTAAAGACACCAAAAGCATGTAAAAAGACCTTAAAATGATGAAGTTATGGCAAAAAATGTGATTTTCAGGAAAATTGGGCGGCCATTTTGGATTTTTGCCCTGCACACTTTTTTGTTGGACCCAAGACCAAAAATATTGTCATTTTATGTTGAGATAGGGCAAATGGAACACAAAAATACTGTGACCTAAGTAAAATAACAAAAAAAGTCATTTTCACCTCTGTATAGCCCACTCCTAATTAAAATATGAGAAGTGCCCGCAGAAAACGGACAAACGCCATCGGTCTAGCTTAGATCTTAAATGCCTAGGATCTGCCATGTTATTGCACACAAAGATGGCTGTGGACATATTTCACATGAAATTTGTCAGTTGCAAACATGGCGAATGTCTGTGCACGATGTTTTGAAAAAGGGTTACTAAACTAAGACCAAAGTCCAAAGAAACCTTCTCTGTAAGTGTAAACTTTAGGAAGCAGATAGCCTCGACAGACTCGCACACATGCTGCGTGCACGCGTGCGGGCCATTGAGGTAAGGAAGCAGACGGCAGAAATTTAACCAGTATGCCCATGCATGGTATTACCGGACGCGCGTTCTACGCGCGGGACTACGCGTAGCGAATGTGCGAGTCGAGTGGGGCGATCAAGAAATGTATGACGCATCGTAAGAACACAAAAAACTTAGAAAATTTACACATCTATGACAAATGCATGCCTTTTTCATGAAATAATCCAATTTTCCCAATGCCTGTGCAAAGTGAATGGCTGTCAAGCTTGTTTTGAGAATGTCATTTTGCTATTTGTTTTCCGTGTATTTTCATCTCGCACGACTTTTCGTTTTGCCATAGACATAACACGGTGTCCGGCAATACAGACGATTTTCAGCGCCGCGAAATAAAGACAATTTTTGAAGGGGTTAGTCCAACTGCCGATTTCGTCAGATTAATCAAGAGACTTTCTTCCTTTTTGTTGAAATATTAATATAGACATTTGAATGAATTTAAAAAATATGATTTTCAAGAAAATCAATCAAGTTATTTTGTGAATTCTGCATCCAAATAAAAAGTGTCCGGTAATACAATACACCGACATAATATACACTCAGTCTCAGTTCCCACAAAAGTTTGATAAACCGAGGCACTTGCAATTTTTGCACAACTAATACACCTATCAATTGTAAGACGCACCCCTCGACCCCCCACACCTAGTAGATCTACTAATGTAGATTATGTGGTCCTATATGGACCACATACGCCCAACACTGGAAAAAACGGAACAGTTGTAACTGTGTGAATTGAATGATTCTGTCCCGCCAAAACGGGACAAAATTTTGTTCAGGACACAGCCTCACAGGGCAGAAATTTTTGAAAATTAAAAAATGAAAATGTTGAAGCGATGAGTCCTTCATTTTCAATTTATATGTTGAGGTCATTGGTAAACTATCCATTTTGAGCAATATTTCAGTATAATTTTGTTCAGAAAGGTGAATTTCAGAGCACATTCTTGTGCCACGACTGCATGAAAAGTTGAAAACAACCACTCATTACTTTGTGCACAAAAGTATAGAGACGAGTTGTCCCCATGTGTGTCAACCCGGGCCCGGGAATGGTACGTCACTTGTCAAACGTGAGTCAGATTTTCACCATGAGTGCCGTTGACGCACCTGTGTGTGTGTTTCGCGTCAGTATGACGGACCATTTTCTTACTTCTTTTCTTTCTTCTACATGTAGATCTAACGTTAGACTTAGGCCTATTTTAACGTATACAATTACAAACTGACGCACCCATTCACCATGCTGTGACGCAAATGCTTCCATGACGGTACCCTGCGTCATAATTTGTTGGTAAATGACCCACCCATGACGCACCATTCCCGGGGGTCGAGGGGTGCGTCTTACAATTGATATGCAGTGTATGTGTAGATCTAGATCTACTCGTTTGCTAGATCTATAGACCTACACAGCTGTACACAGCCCGCACGCGCAGTAACGCCGGTCTCACCCTCACTCAGAGTCAGACTGTCACTGAGGCTCAGTGTTGTTAACTGAACTGTTCAACGTGGCTAGAATCAGCTACATACGACCTATCGCAGTTCAGACATGCACACTCATGGTTATATTTTTATCATGAAATTGGCATTACTGAGGAGATCTAATTACCGTTCGATATAAGGAGTCAGAATGATCTGCATGGTACTGCAGCTGCAAACCCATTTGCAGCAAACATTTTGCACTTCGAAATCTCCGCCATATTTTCGTAAATGTTACAGCGCCCTCATTGTCAAGAGAGCATGCAATTTTCAGCCTTCAACCTGGAAAATGGAAAACTTAACCAGGCTGAGCCCGTATATAGTCCAGTCATTTTAGCTTTTTACTTCAAACTAATTGCAACAGAATTTTTTTCACCACAATGCATTTCTTTGAGGTCCCCTGAACACCATACTAAAAGTCCCAAAATTTCCTAATAGGGGAAAGACATCTAATTTGCATAAATTCAAAATGGCCGCCATGTGGCATTTTTTATCCATATCTTGGCACATGGGAACTACAAAAAGTAATTTTTGGTGTCTATGTCCATGTTTCTAAGGTCATGAAATGCAAATATGATATAATCATAAACTTTCAAACATTCTGACATGCGTAATTTGCATAAATTTGCATATTAATGAATTCAAAATGGCCGCCATGTAACCCATTGAAGCTTACGTTTAACATAATAAACATTTACAAGTACATTATTATGTCTAAGAAGATATTTTTGCGGTGGAAGAACGGATTGTATGATAATTAATAATTTCCCAGTCGTTGTTTCTACATGTACACCGGATTTGCATAAACATGCATATGAATTACATATTCAAAATGGCTGACATCTAATCTATTCATGACCATATCTTGGGACATAAAACGTGTAGAAAGTCAATTTTGGTTCCTATACCCATGTTTGTTAGGTCAAGGAATACAATTGTGATATCGGTAGTAACTTTTCAAGATTCTAATATACATAATTTGCATAAATTTGCATATAAATCCATGCGAAATAGCTGCCATATGTTTTGCCACATGCCCATATCTCCGTATACTAATCTTAGATGGTAATCGTGGTTTCTGTAATATATTCCTTGTAAGAATTAACAGCTTTCAGGAATATAAGACACTGGAACCTTTCATGAATTTGTACATAAACGTATTAAAATGATTACCATGCATCACACTTAAAGCCAGAGTTTAGTTTTGGTAAATGGTAAAACATGAGATTCTTTGCAATTACGTTTTTAAGATACAACTTTTATCTACTAATACCTTAAAATTGCTCGCGGTGAAACTTTCCCATTTTTGAAAAATCACTCAAAATGTGAAATCTCGGTTGGGAGAGGGGACCCCGAGATTTCCCATGGGTAATTTTCATACATGTACCGCTAGATGCTCTTCTTTAATTTAAACATCATAATTTCTCATTATGAATCATTTTTAGTGGGTAGGATGCTGTTTTCTGATGTCTTGGGCGACAATAGAAAACTTTGTGACAGATTCACCAGAAATCTGTTCGATCGCAAATAGTATGAGGGCTTTAAGCTTATGTTATTCATTATCAATTCAAGCTGACTGAACTCATTGTGCTTTTACTGGAAAAAGAAGATGGTGGTGGGCATAATTGTTCAAGAGTGTGTATGTTAGTAATGTATCTGAAGTGATAAAAGTCAGATGAAGGGTATGGATATATGATTTACGGGGAACAGTTGTAAATGTTCTATAAGCTCTTACGCTTAAAATGGAATGCAGGGATGTTGAAAAGGATAGTTCCTCTAGTGAGAAGGAAGGTAGGGAGGGTACATCAGGAAAAGAGAGAGGGTAGTGATAGGAGCAGATTTGAATGGGAATTTTCGTGAAGGGAAAAGAGGGAATGAAGATATGTTGGAAAGTTATGTTTCGAAAGAGAGAAATAAAGAAGGGCAGATGGCAGTGGACTTTGCGAAAAAAAAATAATGATGGCAGTGACAAATACCTTCTTTAGAAAGATTGTAGATCACAGAGTAAGATGGGAGGTATATGAACACAAGTGGACCTATAAGACGTGACTTGAGCAAGATTCTCATTTGCAAGATGATTGCAGCATAGTGTGTAGCAAGACAACATCGAAAGGTGATATTTAAAGTGAGCTTGGAATTGGGAGAGAAACAGTTACGGACATTAATGGTTGAAAGGAAGTGGTAAAAACTAGGAGAAAAAAAGTTGCGCACAGTTCCTAGAGAAGGTTTGTAAGGAAATGGAAAAGAATGGATTTTGAAGAATAGGTGGATGTAGCTGAAGTTGTAAAGAGATAAGGTAGAAATGTTTTTCAGGGTATCATCTGGAAGAAGGAGGGCTACAAAGAGACATGATGATGGAATGAGGACGTAATGGAGACCGTATAGGAGAATGGCAAAGAAGAAGCGGGATAAGCAGGGAGATGATGAAAGTAAACAAGGACACATATCATGAGTTGAAGAAAGCAGTGGCAAAAGCCAAGAGTGAGGCATATGATGATTTATTATGATAAATGTGACACAAAGGAGGGGAAATAATGTGTATTGATTAGCTAAACAGTGAGAGAGGGATGGGAAAGACATGTTGTAGGTGGGTTAATAGAGGATGAAAACGCAATGTTTTGACTGATTAAGAGTGTGTTTTCCACAGAATATTTTAAGAAAGTGCAAAGGAAGAAATGGGAGAGGGGGAGAGGAATCAGAGGATAGATGCTACAAACAAATTTAATGAGGAAGTACGACCTAAATCAGTAATAAAGAAGTGAGATCGGCAATGAGCAGAATGAAAAGTGGATCGTCAGTTTGTCCAGACAATATCGAGGCATGGAAGTATTTGGGTTACATGGGAGCGGGGTTCGTGAAGCTGTTTAATGGGATCTTGGAGAGTGAAAGGATTCGTGAAGACCGGCAGAAAAGCATATTGTTGCCACTCTGAAAGAATAAGAGTGGTGTGCAGAGTTATAGTAATTATTGAGAAATAATGGTGAAGAATCATACTTTTGGAAAGAGTTGTGGAAGATAGGGTGACAAAGAAGTGACAAATTTGTGAGGGGGTTTCATGCCAGGTAGAAGCACTGCGGATGCAATATTTGCATTGAGGATGTTCATGGAGAAATAGAGAGAGGGGCAAAAAGAGCTGCAATGTGTGCTTGTGGATCTCGAAAAGGGCATGATAGGGTGCCAAGAGAGGAATTATGGTATTGTTAGAGAGAGTCGGGGGTAGTGTTTGGTGATAGTGCAGGATATGTATGAAGCATGTGAGACAGTCACGACGTGTGCAGTAGGTGTTCATGAATGGTTCAAAATGAGAGTTGGATTGCACCAAGGTTCAGCGTTAATTAGTCCTTGCTTGTTTGCAATGGTGATGGACAGGCTGACAAATGAGGTGAGAATGGAGTCCCCGCCGACCAGATGTTCACAAATGACATTGTAATATGCTATAAGAGCAGGGAGCAGGTTGGGGAAACTTAGAGAGCTTGAAGTATTTTCTGGATAGAGACAGAGGACGGGGGGGGGGGGTGGAGTGGAGTGAAAGTTAGCTGGACAAAACAAAGTGCATGTGTGTAAATGAGGTAGCAGCTGCAGGTACAGTGTATGGTGAAACATCAAGGTGTAGAGGTAGCAAATGTAGAGGACTTTAAATACTTGGGCTCAATGGGCGGAATGGGCGGAATGGGACTGCAAAAGGGGAAAGAAGAAAAGAATCATGGCGTGGGAGAGAGTGACAGGGTATCTTCCATAACAAAGGGGGGATATAGACCAGCTATATACTGCCTTGAGGTAACAAAAGACAGGAAGAAGAGTTAAATGTCCCAGGGTTGAATAATGAACAACAAATAGAAATAACTTTGTGAGAGGGACACCAAACGTTGCAAGGTTTCGGGATAAAATGAGAGAGGGAATCAAGAGTGTGGTGGTTTGGGCATATCCAGGAGAGATGCTGAGTATAAGGGAAAATATGTTTGGAAATGGTGCAGAGGGAGGGTGACTAAATAGGGAATTTCATGGACGTTGTTAGAGGTGATATGAGGATAATTGGTGTGACAGAGGACATGTCATGTGTAATATACTGTACGGAGATATGGCCATATGAGGGACCATAGGGCGGCCATTTTGCATGAATTTATATGCAAATGTATGCAAAGTATGTATATTAGAATGCTAAAAAGTTACTACTGATATCACTATTGTATTCATTGACCCAACAAACATGGGTATAAACACCAGAATTTGCTTTTCTACAGGTTTCATGTCCCGAGATATGGTGATAAATAGGTTAGATGTTGGCCATTTTGAACATATAATTCATATGCATGTTTATGCAAATTAGGCGTATATGTCGGTATAACGACTGGAAAATTTTCATTAATTATATAATCCGTTCTTCTACCTGCAAAATCATCTTAGACATAAAATGTACTTATGGGCAATTCCGTAATACGTTACACTTTATGACAAACTTTACTCAACATTTGGCTCTTACATGAATATGCTTTCATATTATTTTTCTGTTTTGGTTCTGTCAATTCTCCAGACTGGCACCTACTTCACAACATCAAGCAAAATCATGACACATTTTTCAGTGGGTAATAACAAGAACTTTAATTATGGTTAGTTACGTTACGTAAAGAGGACATGGAAAAAATGACAAGTCTTTATCCTCAAAGTTTCCTCAACCTGTTTACAACTGAAACAAATTGTGGTATTCATGCTATATCTGGCATCTTGATAAGTCATTTGATATATAACTTATTGATAAAAATCTTTTCATTTTTAACTACAACATCAAAAACATGGTTAGTTACGTTACGGTTAGTTACGTTACATTTTGTCCATCCACACAAATTTGCGTTTATTCAGGTCTTTTTCAGATTTAGCATATGTGGGGCTTTATTACTTTCAAAACAATGAGAAGAGGCTATTGGCATGGAAAAAACTGCAGAATAAATGATAGTTTTTCATAAAACTGAGATTTAGTCAGACTAGTCCCACATGTGGTATTTCATGTATGGTTCTGATTCTCCTAGAGGGTGCTGTTGAAGATGTAAAATTTAGAGTAGGAATGATGTCCCCCATTGCTTCTTCATGATTCATACCCATTCAAACCATAAAGATGTAATAAGATTCGAGATAGACCAATTTATATAATTTGTGATTTGTCCAGTAATTCACGGAATTGCCCTTATACATGATAATTACGTTAAAACATAGGCTCCAATGGGCTACATGGCGGCCATTTTGAATCCATTTATATGCAAATTTATGCAAATTATGTGTGGCAGAATTTTTAAAAGTTTATAATTATATCATATTTGCATTCCATGATCTCAGAAACATAGGTATGGACACCATAATTTATTTATGTGGTTTCCATGTGCAAAGATATGATAAGCCATATGGCGGCCATTTTGGATTTATGCAAATTAGATGTCTTTCCCCTATTAGGATATTTTGGGACTTTTAGTATGGCGTTCTAGGGACCTCAAAGAAATGCACTGTGGTGGAAAAAATTCTGTTGCAATTTGTTTGAAGTTTGACCAAATTTTAGGCTAAAATGACTGGACTAATAGAGTTGGATTACTTATATGGCTGAGCCCCAGAAGTGAGCTCCACATTCGAGAACACACGCGCGCATGCGTGGCACGCACATTAACATCGATCATTTTATATCGATGTGATTGATCGATATAGTGTTTATAATATGATCGATACAAATCAATTTCAGGAATGAATTAAAAATGTATTTTTTTTGCACAAAAAAATGACAATAAATGAATATAGATTTCTTGATTTCATGAATGATTGAAACAAAATGGTAAATTATACAAATGCAGAAGACACAAGTATTTTCTTTCACCCTAAAAAGATAGACCGAAGAAAATTAACCATTTCGAAACTGGTTACATATAAATTTTGTTCAGACGGCCATGAAACTCCGGAGGTGAAAATTAAATCTAAAAAGTTTACTTCACTCCAAGTTATGTCCACACGACGGCTGACACCCCGAAATCACCCCCGTGCTCATTCATCTCCGCTTCTTATACTCATAAGCGTGGTCAACTCCATTCCGCAACCCCCGAAGTTGTCCACACGGCACGACACTCCAAAACACTCCGAAGTTTTATCGGGGTTTCAGCTTCACCCCAAGTTTATTTGGGGGATAAAACTCCGCTATACCCCCGATAACACTCCGGAGGTTAAAACTCCGAATGCGTCCGCACGGTCAAAAACCCCGATCGAATTCTGCATCCAAATAAAAAGTGTCCGGTAATACATACACCGACATAATATACACTCATCTCAGTTCCCACAAAGTTTGATTAAACGAGGATTGCAATTTTGCACAAATAATAACTATCAATTGGTAGACGCAACCCCTCTTACCCCCCACACTAGTAGTTACTAATGTCTAGATTATGTGGTTCTCCTATATGGACACATTTCGCCCGAAACTGGAAAAAACAACAAAGTTTGCACTGTGTGAATTGAATGATTTGTCCAGCAACAAGGGACAAAATTTTGTATCAGGACACAGCCTCACAGGGCAGAAATTTTTTGAAAAATTAAAAAATGAAAATGGTTGAGCGATGAGTCCTTCTTTTCAATTTATATGTTGGAGGTCATTGGTAAAATTATCATTTTGAGAATATTTCATTATAATTTTGTTAGAAAGGTGAATTTCAGAGCACATTTTGTGCACGACTGCCATTGAAAAAGTTGAAAACAACACTCATTACTTTGTTGCACAAAAATTGTATAGAGACGAGTTGTCCCATGTTGTGTCAACCGGGCCCTGGGAAATGAGTAACGTCACTTGTCAAACGTGAGTTCAGATTTTCACCATGAGTGCCGTTGACGCAACCTGTGTGTGTGTTTCGACTCAGTTATGACGGACCGATTTTCTTACTTTTTTTTTCTTCTACATGTAGATCTAACGTTTAGATTGAGGCCTATTTTACGTATACAATTACAATATGCGACCCATTCATCATGCTGTGACGCAAATGCTTCCATGACGGCTACCTCGTCATAATTTGTTGGTAAATGGACCCACATGACGACCATTCCCGGGGGTCGAGGGGGTGTCTTTACAATTTGATATGCAGTGTTATGTGTAGATCTAGATCTATCTGTTTGCAGATCTGATAGACTACACAGCTGTACACAGCCGCACCGCAGTAACGCGGGTCTCACCGCTACTCAGAGTCAGGATGTACACTGGGCTCAGTGTTGTTAACTGAAACTGTTCAACGTGGCTAAGAATCAGCCGTACATCGACCTATCGCAGTTCAGACATGCCACACTTCTGGTTTATATTTTAGTCATGAAATTGGCATTAATGAGGAGATCTAATTACCGTTCGATATAAGGAGTCAGAATGATCTGCATGGTACTGACAGCTGCAACCCATCTTGCAGCACAACATTTGCCACTTCGAAATCTTCTCGCCATATTTTCGTAAATGTTACAGCGCCTCATTGCGAAGAGCAGATGCAATTTTCAGCCCTTCAACCTGGAAAATGGAAAACTTACCAGGCTGAGCCGTGAGTTGGGATTACTTATAATGGCTGAGCCCAGGCGACGTTCGATTACGGCGGCGAGAGCGCGTTAGACCGTATGCTGGCGCATACTACCAAAACGGGACGGATCACGAAATACGCGCTGCATAGACTTTGCACGTGTTAAGCATCCCAAAAATGCAAATACGCAATTTATGCTGCATAAATTGGTATTAACCAGATATGCAAATGACTTACATCGATACTTCTGGCGATACTAGCAATATTCAATTATTATGATCGATTATCACATGAGAGCGATCATCGGCCAACGGCAAAGTTAACGAGGTACGCGGACTGTTACGATGCGGGGGGGGGGGGGGCGGGGGGGGAGAGTAGGCCCTGGAGTGGAACACTTTCAATTAATTGGTCATTCTTCGCTAAGTTGTTTAATTTGGTGTCCCAATACTTCATGATAACAACAAAATGGGGATTTTTTTACTTGAAATAAATAAGTGAACATGCTTACAACACATTTTTTTTTACTTTTTTTTTCATATTCATATCATAGCCTACCCTCTTAGATATTGTAAAAGAAACTCAACCTATATTCTATTCATCCCATGAATCATAAAAAAAACCCAAGTGGTGATTGACTAAAAAAAAAAATAATAAAAATGGTGCGTCGATGTAAAAAAAAGCAAGCATCAAGTCCACAACAACCCTGTTCTCATTCCCCTAGTCCATTATTTGTCGCCACCGAACAAAGTTCGCCAAGATTATTATGCTCACGTGTCTGTTTGTGTGTCTGTACTGCACTTTTCTGTTATTTCTTCACCTAATATCGAATCAGATTGCTTAGCTGATAATTGCGGCTCTTGTGAGAATGTGAGAGCTTCCAAAATTTCTACAGAGAAATGTAAACAATGCTTATTAACGCAAAATTTACTTTTAAATCACACAAAAAATGCTAATTCTCCATTTCTTGACCGATTTTAGTACGACTTGGTCGCCTTGGTCATGTTATGGTGGGCTCCCAAGCTTAAGAATCTCGAAAATTATTAATTAAGTTAATTACACTTTTCTGTGTTTTTGACTGAATGCAGCAAAGGTTCTAGTTTCTACACCGATTCTTTATAATTGGTTGCTGAATAGCAATGATTCCTTGAGACTTAAAAATTTGAGCATTCAAACAAAGTTGTGTACGGTGTGATCGACGTATCATTCCCTCACTTATATTTGCTTCATTCCTGAAGGAGGTAAATTAATCATTTAAAAAAACAAATTGAGTTGACTTACCTGACTTCTATTTTTTAAAGTTTGTATTTTTAAGCAGTAACAAAACTATTTTTATTCATTTCATTCACTACAATGACATTAAAAATCAAGTTAAAATCAAACTAATAAACGCGAAAATACGCTTGTAATTTGACGCACAAGTATTAAGTGAAACAGCACAAACCCATACATTTCATTCGCGTGATCTCGTATTCTCTAGCCTAATTCGTAGCTGATATTCTTCTTCAAATTCAATATCTTTTATCTTTTTCATGTATCTCTTCATGTGTGAGAGACAGATCGGTTCTCCCCACTTTAAAATAAATAATAAAAAATAAATAAACAAATAAATAAATAAATAAATAAATAAATAAATAAATAAAAAAATATAGATAGATAGATAGATAGATATAATAAATAGGTAAGATAGATAGATAAACAATAAATAAAATTAATTAAATTAATAAAATTTTCAAAAATGAATAATATAAATAAATAAATAAAAAAATTATGGTGTACAAATTATTTTTGTTGTCATTGTTATATTTGCTGTTCTGTCGTAAAACGTTTTGAGCTTTCACACTAAAATGGTAATGCCCTATAAAAATCCCGTGTATTATCATTATTATCATTTTATCTCTTATTATCATCATCTTATTATTATTATTATTATTATTATTATCATCATTATTATTATTTTATTATTATTTATTATTATTATCATCATTATTATTTATTATTATTATTATTATTATTATTATTATCATTATCATTATTATTATTTTATTACGTTATCATTATTATTATTATTATATTATTATTATATTATTAATTATTATTATTATTATTATTATTATTTATTATTATTATTATTATTATTTATTATTATTATATTATTATTATTATTATTGATTATTATTATTTCTAAATAAAATACATAATCAGAATTTCATTCACAATAATAGTGTGGGGGATATGGGGGATATGCTTGCAATTCACCCAGACTGTTTGATTCACGCATCACGCAAACGAAATAAATCACGGCTTCCCAACTTTAACTCCATAACAGCAAACTGAGATAGCTATCATTCCTTTTCACAATTACTCAATCTTATTCAATCGGGATACACTTTTCTCTGTTGCATACAAAATAAAATACCTCAACAAACAAATTACATTTGTACGCCTGTATATTAGTGTAATGATCGACTTGATGATCGATCCATTGGAATGCACCTCTCGCACCGTAGTGTGCGGCGCGGGACAGCTGATCCGACCATAGGAGTTGTATGATATCTCTATGCCTGCTGTCACAGCGATTTAATCGTGCCGCCCCTAGCGTTTTTACATAGATAACTATGAGAGTCCGATCACTGAACTTATAAACATGGTTCAATGGGCGATCAATCACTTTGCTCAAAAGTATCGGATATGCTGCATCGGCATTTGTTGCCTAATCAAATGATTGGCGAAATCATTATTGTCATATATATTTCATAAATATGTATTTTTCCGGATTCATCGTATCATTTAATAATACAATTGTGATTATTTGAGTTTTTATTCACATATTACTAGAAGAAAATCTATTACGTTTACAAATAATTTAAGCACATTAAACAAGTTCAGCTTCCTACTCTTCAGCAACCAGCCCGCGTACTGAGGGTACAAAACTGGACGCTTCGTGGACCTCCCGTTAGCAATATGCCAGCATATTGCCGCGCATGCGCAGTCGAAACTCTGGCTGACCCAGAAGTGAGCTCCACATTCGAGAACACACGCGCGCATGCGTGGCACGCACATTTAATTCGATCATTTTATATCGATGTGATTGATCGATATAGTGTTTATAATATGATCGATACAAATCAATTCAGGAATGAATTAAAAATGTATTTTTTTTGCCACAAAAAATGACAATAAATGAATATAGATTTCTTGATTTCATGAATGATTGAAACAAAATGGTAAAATTATACAAATGCCAGAAGACACAAGAATTTTCTTTCACCCTAAAAAGATAGACGAAGAAAATTAACCATTGTTCGAAACTGGTTACATATAAATTTTGTTCAGACGGCCATGAAACTCCGGAGGTGAAAATTAAATCTAAAAAGTTTACTTCACTCCAAGTTATGTCCACACGACGGCTGACACCCCGAAATCCCCCGTGCTCATTTCATCTCGCTTCTTATATAATAAGCAGTGTTGTAGTCCTCGAGGCCGGCCTCGTCCTCGAGGCCGGCCTCGAGGCCAAAATCCTGGCTTGATCTCGTCCTTGACCTCGGAAGAAAAATCCTCGGCCTCGTTCCTTGGACACTTGCGTTAATCCTCGGAATCCTCGGGCGAGGCCGGGCCGAGGCCGGGTAAAACCTGGGGTAAAATGCATACGCTTGAGCACTATTATCCCTATTATATTGGGTGGGTTAACAGTTTGAAGATTTTCCACATCTGCCTTGACATGATTTTTGCTTCACAGTGTATTTTGAGAAACTGGAAATCGAATAGCCTACTGTTTTTGTTTATTTTGTTTGTTTTGAATAGTTTGAAGAGGCACGGATCTACGCTAAGTCTGTGCGATAGGCCCATATGCAACTGTGGAAAACGT
>JZLH01S0005981.1:5584-23116 GCA_001188425.1 Eucidaris tribuloides | reverse complement strand
CAAATAATGGTCAATTGAAGGTACATGTATTGAGGTCACATGATATTACTGCAAGGCCTCAGAATTTAATATGGATTGATGCCATGATATTGCTAGAACAGGAGGATATACGGGTGAATCGCTGAACGATGTACAATTGGCTATTTTCAGACATTGAACACTTAAAATGCTTATAAAATTCCCCTAAATGAATTATTTTCTAAGTTCTGCGTACCTATGGAAAGGGTATGAGATGGTCTTTCAAATATATATACTCTTGTTGATGTAATCTCATTTTCTGTGAACTAGAGGCCTTCAAATCTAAAAAATCAGCGAAAACGGCCATTTTTGCAAAATTTTCATAAAAATACAAACATCTCCCCAGCGTTTAAATCCCGTCCCACAGCTCACCACCCCTTTTGTTGCGGTACTCACACACATATCCTTAAAAATAATCAGTGAACTTTGAAACGCCTTGATGTAATATCGCCCACAAGGGGCAAGCCTAATCAATAATGATCTATAAAAACGAATGTTCCTGATCGATACTTCTTTGTCTAGCAGCACAAACTCTAGTTAAATATGGATGTTCCCAAAGTTATGCAAGTTTAGTGTCCCATAAAGCCTGCCACTGCCAAAAATGTTAGCAAATTCTCTTTGGTTATAGCTTGAGAGCCGCTCAACTAAAATTATACTGGATTTCTGTAAGAAGACATTCGTTCGGTACTTCCTGTCATTGCCTTGAGTGTAATGTGTTTAGGTAAAAATATTTGCCACCTACGTGTCCGAATGAAACATACAAACAAGACTATTCTATATTTGAGTGGCATATGGCTATGAATATTTGTTTCTAAAAGCATTTATGAAAATCACGAACGTCTCGCATAAAAACGAACATCTCTGGTCGATATCTTCGGGGGGAGCCCGGCTTCATGCGCGCACGCGCTGCGTAAAAATGCATGCACGCGTCTTCACAGGAAGCTCAATCGCCATTTCAGACTCAGTCTTTGACAGCGCAGGCCTAAGGAAAACTTTCCAAAATCCTGAAAATGTGAATACAGAATTGTTTTCACCGTATTGTTGTCGTGTAAGTGAATTGATATGTGCTGAGTGCGTGGGTTAGTTGATACTTTTGTTTTAAAAGGTGTATGAACTTTGGTTTTAAAGCTATATAAAATGAAGTTGGCATTGTCTTAGCCGATGTAATTCAAGAAGTTAACAAAGCGAACGTCTATGTTGAAAACAACGGACGTCCCTGACCATTATGAAGGTATCAACAATCACTATCCATTATTGTTTTTAAAGCATCTTTAGCCGATATTAACTTTGGCTGATAAAGCACACATAGTTTTCCGAGTATTTCTAATATGATTCAGAAATAATTCCTGTAAGAAAATAAGAAATTTAGATGTTCAAATCCGATGATAACACAAATTGGACTAAAAATATTACTTTGTTAGTCTGTTACAGCCGGTGCAAACTAGTTGCGCAGGGCAGATACCATTTTCTAAAGTTAGTATTAAAGTACACACTTGAATTATTTAATTATTTTAACAATATGTTCCTAAATATTTTGCTAGATCTAATCATGAGGATTACGTCGTTTTGGTCAGGAGACGTTCGCGTGTAAATAAATTTTCCTTGGCAGAAGTATATCCGCGAGCCCGTACAAACTAACTGGGTGTTTTAAGTACAACCCATTGCCATCCCCGTCCATACGCATGTCAGTTTCCTGTTTAAATGTCTATGATTTTATTTTATGGGCAAAAAGTTTTTTTTTTGTCATAGACGTTCGTTGGGCACAAATTGTTAAAAATATATTTTCCTGTCGGCGTACCATCTCCGTATGTTTACAGTATATGCCCCTCGTGCATTAACACATTTTAAATTACTTTCCAAGAAAAAAACTCAGATGACGATTTAGAAAATCAATCAGAGACAATCTTTTTGCCACATAGTCCTTTTTGGAGAGATATATAATGATTGCATCACTAAATATCATCACAAAATCATATCTTACAGTGACTGTGTAAGAGCATGGGAGACCCAGGAAAGATCCCAGTGAAAAAGAAAAGTCACACCAGATCCAATCAGAATATGAAGAAAGACAGAAAAAAATAATGGGCCGAAAAGAAATACAAGGCTAAGAGGGCCAAGCAACGGGCTAAGTCACGAGATCGTGCGTGTTGGAAAAGGTATACTGCGGCCTGAAAAGGAAGCACATCGAGCGAAACAGAGAATAAGGGCTTACAAGTTTAGGCACCACCAGCACTTCAAATCCAGTGCAGCGCGGTTCTACGGGGGGGGCTTTTGGGGGTTTGAGCCCCCAAAAAAAATTGCTCAAGCCCCCCCCCCCCCACAAAAAAAATTGGAAAAAAAATAAATGAAAATATTAATATATAAACTGAAGCGATCTAGCATAAGATGGAAATATGATAGAAAGACGTAATGAAAATGTTTAAATACGTATTTACTATGCCCAGAAACACGTCTTTTTAACACATATTTTCCAAAAAATTCCTACTCCTGCTCGGTCGCTTCGCTCCCTCAGACTACCGATTTACATTTTTTTCACATAGGTCTACTTACTGTACATCGTCTTGAAATCCTCGCAACAATCCTTATAATAATTTTTCTTAGAATTGCTCAAGCCCCCCCCCCCCAAAAAAAAAAAAATTGGAAAAAAAAATTAAATGAAAATATTAATATATAAACTGAAGCGATCTGCATGGATGAAATATATGATAGAAAGACGTACTGAAAATGTTTAACTACGTATTTACTATGCCCAGAAACACGTCTTTTTAACACATATTTTCCAAAAAATTCCTACTCCTGCTCGGTCGCTTCGCTTCCTCGACTACGATTTACATTTTTTCACATAGGTCTACTACTGTACATCGTCTTGAAATCTCGCCAACAATCCTTATAATAATTTTCATAAAATATACCTTTAAAATATGTATTTAATCTGATTAGAAACATGCTTTGCTACGTGTATTTCAAAACATTCTTGCCGTTCGGGTTTCCCATCTCACACCCGTTCTCCTCCCTCACGCAATATAAATACCCAATTACAGTTTTCACATACTCCTGAACATTTTTTTTTTTTAAATCGTGAATCTTCATCAAAATACCACTAGCCGCAGTCAGGGGGACATACTACGGCCATCCCCCCCCCCCCTCCACCATTCAGCAGCTAAAAAATTTACAAGAATGAAATAAAGTCACAGAAAAATCACGCGCACAGATGCAGGTTCGTCAAACCATTTTTTCGGATAAGGGGGGCCAATATTTTCATTGGCGTTGGAAACGAAATTGTCAAAATTGTCAATGTTGCAAATTTGCAATATAGCTAGAACTTCTCGTGCAAAGGCGTGCCACACAATTAATTATCGTGTAATATATAGTTCAATGGTTTCGTAGTTCCTTGCGCTATTCTTGCATTACGTTTTAAGAATGATTCAATTGTCATTTTTTTTTTAAGGGGGGGGGGGCAAAAGTAAGAACCATTCAAAATTTCGGCGTGCCCCGCCACGCAGAATTGCAAAAATACATTTATGCTGACACGTTTTTTGCAAAGCGTGCAAAAAATTGAACAATTGTGTAATGGTTTTGTAGTACTTTGTTGCTATTCTTGCATTACGTTTTAAGAATGATTCAATTTTTTCAATTTTTTTTGTAGGGGAGGGGGCAAAAGTAAGGAAAATGTCAACATTTCCGGCCGCACTTCGCGCGCAAAATTGCAGTACAGTAATACATATACTATGTTAACAATTTTTCTCGCAAAGCGCGAACAAAAACAAAACAAAACATTGTGTAGGTGGTTTTGTAGTGCCTTACGTTGCTTGTGAAACATATATTTTTAAATTTGTCATCTTTTTTGGAGGGGGTGGAGAGCACACAATAGTCACACTATGTCTACCCAATATTTTCATGGCGGTAAAGATGCAACTGCTTACGCAGCTTTTTAAACATATAATTTTTCAATTATCAGTTTTTTTTTGGGGGGGGGGGCAAAACAATATGTTTGTCAAAAGATTTTCATTGGCGTGTTATAAAGTGTCAAAAATTTTGGCGCGCTACGCGCGCAAAAAATTTATATGCTGACAATTTTTCAAGAGAGGTGCGCCCGCAAAATTGAATATTGTGTATGTTTAATGGTTTTGTTGTGTCTTACTTACATTGCTTGTTTAAACATATCATTTTCTTTCAATTTAACAAAACAATATCTTTGCCCAATATTTTCATTGACGTGGTAATAAAATGTCAAAATTTTCGGTGCGCTACGTGCGAAAAGTTTCAATATATGCTTAATGAAAACTGGTGTGGAAGCAGAAAAATATATATAATGATTATGCCGCAGGGATTCTTTGTTGGATATCTCGGGTGCACGTTACGGAAAAGTTTGCATGCATAATAGTTTCAGATTCAAGAAGGCCTAACGAAGCCTGACGAAAAATATATACAAAATATCTTGCTTCTTATATACTAAGGCACCTACAGATGGTTTTTAACAGTATAATTTGACGTTGAATGGCTAGAACTATGTTATAGGTTTCATTTCATTAGTATTTTAATCATGTCTGTAAGCCGAATATCCCTGATTGGAACATGAACGTCTTATATATAAACGCAATGTCTAACAGAAAAGCTGTGTAATTATTTGTGTGAAATTGCGTTCAGTAACCTTTGATTTTATTAAAGATATTGGTGTGAATAACGACTTACTGACCGTACATTTGTATGTCCTGCTACTCAAATACAACTAGGCCTACTTCAAGTATGGCATCATGAGGAGGAAAAAGACAAAAACTTTTCGTTTTACTGGGGGAGAGGGGGTTACCCCAGTCTTAACCCCAAATCAGAGTGAAGAAAATTGTGAGTGAAGCATCTAGTCTACATTTTTAGACTGCTCTTGGGAATGGGGTAAGCAGAAAGAGCATTCAAGAAATTTAGACTACACAAGGAGAAAAATAATGCATTAAGTGGGTACATTCTTCTGGAGATTTCTAGAGTTAAAACATAATATCATGACATAAATGGTACCCTGGGGTACCAAATAAAAAATTGCCATTTTGTTGAATAATTGTTTTTCAGTCTGTACCCTGGGTTACCAAATCATCTAAAAGTTGTTTTTAGTGTGATTTCCTAGGTTGAAAAGCTCATTTCAGGTAAAATATTTTGTATAAGTGGTATTATTCAACACAAAAGGCCTTAAAAATAAAACTTTTAAAATCATTTCCATCTGATTTTTGGTCAGTTGATGTCTGTGTGTTCAGTGTTGTGCACCAGTGCAACACCTGCACCTTTCACCCACCCACTTTTAATGGACATAAGAGGGCGCTACATAATGTGGTACCCAGGTAAAAAAAAAGTACTCCGGGGTAGCGCATGGTGCATCCTATCTTGTACATTTCTTCATTTTGAATGAATGTCAGAAACACATGTCAAGCATATAAAAAAATAAATAAAATATCAAATTTCTAGACAAATAGCCATTTCAGACCCTACTATTTCTTAATTTGATTTTGAGAAAGAGCAGTTTCTCTTCAATGTAAAAAAGAAAATATTCCGTACCATCATTTATTAATATGGGAAGATTTGTGGCACAAGACTTCACCAGCAGCACAATAAGGGTTAAGGAACAAATTTCTGGCAAAGTCCACATGACATCTGCCACCCAACTGTCAGTCTCCCCAGGCAGGCAGCCTTCAGTGGCAGGGGGACATCTTCTCTGATCCATCACACCCATCCTATGGCTTGTTTCATCATCATCATTATCATCATCTCAACTATCTATTCTCATCAAGGTTCCGACAAGGACGGATGACTGGCACATGTCACCACCTGTGGGCAAGCTGACAATTGTGAACGGGGCGAGTACAAAAGGACTGAGTCAGGATTGTTGACTGACAAAGCAAAATGGGGATCCTACCAGGCAGTTTTTGGGGGGGTGAACAATGGGGGTGGTCCCCCCCCCAAAAAAAAAGCCACCCAAAGCCCCCTCCTACCCGACAAAAATATCGACCCTAATTCAAAAAAAACGGAAGAGCTAGAAACAAAAGAGAGATGGGCTTGGCACAGTTTTTTTCTTATAATTTTGGCCCTGTGCTAAATCTGCACCCCTCTCCCCCTTCCCCTCTCCCCTACCCCCCCCCATATCTACAGTAGGTGTCAAAATATAGTCTGTGCTTGCAGACTAGACAGAGGCAACTTCACTCTGCCCATTAACACAAAATCCACGATATGCCACATCACAGGCAGACAATGCAAAATGAGAATCATATTCCCGTTTTTCTGCAGAAAGTTTTCTTTCATTTTTGTTGTTATTAGTTTTTTTTTTTCAAACTGAATCTTCAGCAATGAACATGTACATGTATGCATTGTCAAGCTCAAATTCATATGGTGCCCCCTACAGGTAACATCCAGTACAACATTAAAACAGGAAACATGTGCGGACACGGTTTGTCTTTCATTTCACGGCTGTTCGTCCCTTTGTGACCGCTGTTGAGACAGTTGTCCATTCTGCTGCTACATGTGTTATGCAGTTGTTATTGTTTACTATTTTCTGATGTTGTGGTAACTTCCTACTAATTAAATTTGTCTGCATGTATATTTTTTTCCCAATACCGCAACCGTTTTGGACTGACAATATATGATTAATCAGGTTCAATTTTACGAGGTGAGATTTTTCAAACCTTGTCTAGACAGTTGGTTAGTATAGTAATGTGAGCTGCTTTTTATTTTTTTTCCAACCATTTGTGTTCAGCAAGGCATTACAAGATAGGCCTACTACAAATGATGAAATCGTGTTTTTTTCCAATTGTGTTTTTAAAACAGGATCTGAAATAAGTCCACTCTAAAGCAAAATAAAACAGTTGATCCCCCACCCCCTGTTCTAGCTTCTTACAGTAAGGATACATACCCCCATTCAGTTTATGTGTACCTTAATCTTAGTATTCAAAGACTTAATTTCCCACAAGGAATCATGCTCATGATGGATATATAGGCCTACACCATACCCATAAGTTTCTCCTCCTGCCCCATAGTCTAAAGTGTATCTTGAACTTGGTATTCAAAGACTTAAATTCCCCCAAGAAATCATTGTCACAACGGCAAATACAGTTACAGCCACTGGATTTACAACATGTGGAGTCAATGCACCATGTACCCATACTGAATACCCACACGCCCCTCCTCTTCCCCTCCCCCTTCCCCATTAGCCTGTTTTATAGGCGTTGTTCATTTTTTTTCTCCTTACGTAATTAAACTAGTATGTCAAGTAATAAGACTAGGCACTCTTAGAACTTGCCCTCGCAACTAGCGCAGCTCAGTCTGCGGGCCCAGGTGGCAGCGAGTAAAGTCTGTGAATCAGACTACTTCCCCATACTAGACTACAGTGTATCTTGGTCTTGGTATTCAAAGACTTAATTTCCCACAAGGAATCATTGTCATAATGGGCAACAGGTCTACATTTCAGGCCCCTGGAACGAGCAAGCTCCTTGCCTGGATATTAATATGCAACATGTGGATTCTAATGTAGCCCTTCTATACCCCAATACCGACAAGTTCCTCCCCCTGCCCCCATTGTCTATCTTGGTATTAGTATTCAAAGACTTAATTTCCACGGTCATAATGACCAACCCTGGATATTGACAGATCCAACATATGGATTCAATACATCATCATACCCATGATACCTACCCTACTATTTTTAACCTGAATTTAAGACTACCCTTGAAATTTTTAACAAATGAACACAAGTTGCAAGGTCATATGAATGTTACTAGCATACATGTACCATGTACCATGTTTGAAGCTTCAAATGTTTCATGGCTTTTTTTATAAAGTCATCTGATGAATGACCAAAGCCTTCAATTCTATTGATACCACTCAAATCAATTTCACACATCTTTGACATTTTTGCTGGAACTAAATCCAACCATTCTACTCCAATGTGGTTTCAATTCATTTCCACTGTTTTTTCCCCTTCTCTTTCTCTTTTCTTTACATATGGCAAATTTTGACCTTTAACACACATCACCCCTGCTCCATTTCCAGCATTTCAAGTTCAATGATGCTAGATAATAAAATGTGTTTGTCGTTTTCTGACAATTTCGTTGGGTGTGGGTTTCACCAAATTAATTTATTGATCACAGATCTCGGCACTCATACAAACCATATGAGACCAGATGCATGGGGGCAAAAATGACAGGAAAGCCACACTATTTTCCTAATCTTTTGCCAAGAGTGATTGTCTGGTTTTGATACATACCATATAATTCATGTTTGACAGTTTGTCTGTATTTCATATTTGTTTCACATTTATGCTTTTTATTTGCAGATTATATCAACAGTGGTGGCCCATTTGGAGTAAATTATAATGTTCAAAAGATGTTTAAAGTATAACATTGTTGAAAATGTTAAAGAGAGATGGAATTGTCTCAATAAATATCAACACAATTTGAACATAAAATGGGACAAATATTTATTAGAAATAAAATACTTTTGTTTTGTGAACAATAAATTGGGTACACCATTCAATCAAGTTTACCACAGAGGCCACACAATTCAGACAATGACCAACAAAGTATGAACAGAAATGATGACATTGTTAGTTATCCTATTTAATACAATTCTATTAACTTTAAGTCTTCAATGGAATGATATTAAACTTGAATTAAATGTATATTACACCCAGCTGTCAATGTCATCATATATTATATTAGTCTCACAAACTTTGAATTACATTTCTCCCATTAATTTTGCTTAAGTTGATACTACATATACACACTTTGATCTACAATGAAAGTAAAGTTATTATTCATAAATGCCATAAGTCAAAATACAACACTATTTTTTTCTTTTCATTTTTTTATCAACTAGATGCTGATCAGGCTTTATGACATGCAGGTGGTTATCTGCACAGAATATCATCAATCCAACTCCTCCACACATTTAAACCCAAGAACAAATCTTCCGACATTTGTCAAGAAATCACAAACACACTTGGGAGGCGTGTTTTGCTATTTCTGCAAAGTCATCTTAAAGACAAATAAAACACACATTTGGGCAATTTTGCCTCATATCCTGAATCTGACTTCCCATCCCCGAGATGAGGGGAAATCCCAGCTTTCCTCGCCCCCCTCCTGGGGCTTGGTCAGGCCCAACATTTCGGAATCATCACTTTTTCATTTACCCCAAACCATTCCCCAGGTACCACCATTTTTACATTTCATCTCCAGGACATCTGTGAAGAATTTATGCTCTTTGTGTCTTGTATATTCAACAGGCTCATCTACATTAACTACTTCTGTCACATGTGAAGGGAAAATTGTCATCTGCAGACAATCAGCAAGTTGTCATATTTTGCTTTCATTTTTAGTTTGCAATAATAAGTTCAACTATTATATGTATTAAAGATCAGTGTGACTTATGTTTCACATGGGATATTTTATTAAAAGCAAAGAAAATCAGATAAAAAAATTAAGTCAAGGTGTTTTTTTTTTATAACACAAACATTGCCCACAAAAGTAGAAAGTAAATTGTTTTAATAGAATTTGAGTCAATCTGAATGTAATGTATCACTTAAAACACTTAAACATTTGATCTTTAATATTTTTATTTTACAAAATGAAAAAAATCAAATCTTGATTTTATCCTGCTCATTCCCATTTTTCTTACAAGAATGACCAATCGTTTAGCAATTAATTTCTTGTGCATTTTTCACAATTTAAATAAAAAAAATTTTCACAGACTTTAAATTGTGCTTTAAATCATTAATTTTAATCATGATTTCAATCAACAATTCAATGCACTTGATTAAAACCAACTAACGTACCCTACTTTTGACAGGTCTGAAAATAAATGCATCACACAAAAAGTGAATATTGTCATCAACTCATTATCGTCATCATTGTTGTTATCGCCACTTTTAACCTGTTTTTACAAGATGCAAGATGTATTAACTCTATGGGAATTATAAAATCTTGGGAGTTAATGGGTTAATGTTTGTTTTCCATCCTTTCAAAAGTCAAATGAGGTGTAAATATTCGGGTTCTCATCAAAACAAACTGGTCCTGTGCAAAACTCTGAACTAATTGTCTCTATCTTCGACTGTTTTAACACAGTGACCAAAATGTGAAAATTTTGTATAACTCTCTACTGACAGAAACTATGCTTCCTCAAAAGGGCAGTAGGGACTTCAGCAGCTCATAAGTTGGTTTTTCAACCCTTGTTACCCAAACTGCAAATACTCTGATTTCGCAACATGCTTCCATGAGAAGAAATGACAAAAGTTGCCAGCCAATCATTGTACTTGCTGACGTGTTGAGGGGCACAGCAAATGGAACGCACCTGCATGATGTTTGAGGACTTGTCTCTTTGAATTACATCACAAATTATGAGGCAGGAACTTGGGACATAGGTCCAGGTTTGGAAGCGTGCAGGTGGTACTAGTCTCCGATCAATGCTACCTTGTTTGGCGGACAACGAACTACAATGCAGAAGCATTCTCTTTGGACAGTTTTGATTTGCTTAACAAAGCTAGGTCAGCCCATCCACAAGTGACGGCAGATTGTTATCCGTTTGTTGATTCCTGAATTACGTTGCCATGGCAACACACCTGGATGTATGATACAGCCAGATCTATAAGTGGAACTCACGCAAACTGCTGAATCAGAACTTGAGAGCATGACTGGAAGTAGCTATCTCCATCATGGAAATGTTATATTCATTATTTATTTCTTTATTTCTTATAAATATATTACACGTATTTATTTATTCATTCATTCATTCATTCATTCATTCATGTATTCATTTATTCATTTATTCATTCATTCATTCTATTCATTCATTTATTCATCTCTACTTTCCCGTTTTTTTTTTTCGGGGGGGGGGGGGGGGTAGGAGGAATTGGTTGATTTGCATCTGGCGTTTATTTATTAATTGAGAAGGTGCTGAGGCAAATGTTCTATTTACCCACATATGCTTCACTGATTTTGGGTATCAGCAAAGACTGATCAGAAGAAGTGAAAGTTGTAATCTCTACCAACAAAATAAATTAGTTGTGATATACCTTTGCCAACCAACTATGTGGCAACTACAGAATCATTCAAAGTTCTTATTCCCTGAAAGCAATTTATTTTCATTCAAATAAAAATGAAAACTGGTTATGGACGCATGCACGGACAACAAGAAACATGATGCAATCGGCAGTTTGGCACAATTCAGTTTGGAGGCATGAAACAAAATCTCTGCTCACTTTTGAATGGACTTTGAAACTATATGGAGGTGCCAGAATATAGACATTATTCTGTGATAAATCTCAGTCTAGCATCAAGATGTTACATTACAAACCTTGATATCATGAAGAAAGTTTACTGGAGATGTGCTATAAAACAGCTGCCTAAACAAAAAACAGTGTTTCATAGAGGAGGGACCAAAACTAGTATAAAAACAAAGAATCAAATTTCATCAGGCCTATTATTGGTCAGATGCCGCAATCTAACTAGCATAAAGTATAAAACACTAGACAAAAATAAAGATTTTCCAAGATATACAGTAGAGCGTATCAAAAAAGTAGACACCTCCAGAAAAAAAAATTATTTTACAACACAAAATTTATGATCTAGAGATTATTTTTTGATAATGAATATTTATAACGGTAGGAACATAAAAGCTATCGATGACAACTAGAATTGGTAATTGAAAGATTTCACAGCATGAAGTGAGCAAAACAACCCGCAATTTGTGGCAAATCGGCCAAAAATGCATTAAACGCAGCAGAATTTGTGTTTTATGCAATGTTTAATGACATCACAGACGGTGCTAAGCAGAAGCTCTCACTAGATGTGCACAAGGATCAATATCCTTCAGCAAATGCTCAAAGAAGAGAGCTTAAATCAATTTTGTGACAAAAAAAGCAAAAAATGAAGCCATGATTTCAGAAGTAATCCACCGCCTAAAAAAAAGGAGAAAATGTCATGTTGCAAGATGAACTGTGAAATGAAAAAAATGACATTTTTCTCTATTTTGAGGGGTGTGGGTGGGTTGTATCTGAATCATGGCTTCATTTTTTGATTTTATTTTAAAATCCTTCAGCAATGCTTCAGCAGAAAAGATCTAAATAATTCAATTCTGTGAACAAGATAAGCAAAATGAAGCAATAGATTCAGATACAACCCAGCCCACCGCTCATAAAGAAGAAAAGATTCATTTTTTTTATATTTCACAGTTCATACTTGTGCAAACATGACATTTTTTCCTTTTTATGGGGATTATCTTAATGCTAGGCTCAATATTATTTGTCTTTTTTTGGTCAACAAAACGTTGATATTACGATCTTCTCTGAGCATGCTGAGGATATGAATCCCTTGTGCAATTCAAGTTGAGAGCTTCTGCAGCATCGGATCTGCAACTCTGGCAAGGCATTAAACATGGACTATAAGAAACAATATCTGTCGCGCAAATTCGCAATTATTTTAGGGCCGAATTGCACAAAAGCGGGTTATGGCTCACGTCATGCGTGAAAATTACTTTCAAATAACCGGAGAGCAGTGTCATCACATAGCTTAGGTCCCCAAGGTAAAATATTCTTATCAAATAAAAATAATGCTAAAATATTACGAAAACAAATTTTTAATAAAAATTTTTAAGTGTCTACTTTTTTATTGATCAACACATGTACTTAAAAACAAATGGCGCTGATTCAGTATAATCCCATCATTTCTAATTTTACAAATTTATCAAATTATCTGATCAGAATGCTACCATCCAATAATTATCAGCTCTGGCTGGCATTAAATTAGGGGGTATCCTTTATCGCTCATACTATTATAGTTTAATTGTATTTAAATGGCATAATTTTCTCCAGGCATTTTGGGCAGACGATTTATCTTTCACACAAGAAACTGAAAAATATATATGGGTAATTATTACAGCTCTTTGTTCACTGTATTTCATTCAATAAGATGTCCTCTAATATGAACATTATTTCAGAAATAATTGTTCAGTATTTCTTAACAGGAAAAAGCTACCATTCAGACAAGCATTTTTTTGTCATAAAGTTGGACTACTCACTGGTTGTGTCACTAAAGACCAGCTCCATGTATACATGTACATGTAGTACTACATACATGTAGAATTATACAAATAACATATATCACTGATGGCATTAGTTAACCCTTAAGCCACTGAAGATTCTGTATAATGTTCCCTGGAAGGTACAGCAATATGTTAGCACAGGAGAGGGCGTGCAATGGATACTAGAGCACATTTAAACAGACAGGTGGTTTCGGGCGGTCTATTGAGTAATAAGATGGGCGGTTTCGGGCGTTTCAGTGAACTACAGGCAAAACAATGGATACTAGAGCACATTTTACTGACGGGCGGTTTCGGGTGTTTCAGCGACTGATGCGTTAACATTTCTACATGAGGTAATTGTGGAACAGTCTGAAACACGATGCCATAGCCGAGTGTTTTTTGGACTGTTTCACAGTTACCTCGTGTAGCTAATTTTAAATGATGCCTGAATGATGTGCATTATTTTATAAAATGGACATGCACGTCCTTTTCATTTGATTACGATAGAAAACCTGTATTGTAACGTTAGTGCAGACAAGCCCTGGCCTAATGTTAACATTAATGTTATTTCTGCTAACCATTTCTTCTTGAAGTGAGAGCCAGTGACCAGCATTCCATTTCAGGCCTTTATAATTCAAAATGAGAATTTGAACTCAACAAAGTCACGAAAGATGACATTGATAACTGCAAACTTTGAGGGCAAATGTTGTTAAATTCTACTCAGTACTCGTGATGCAGGGCAGCACCCCACACCCCCCCCCCTTCCTATGAAAAAAGTTCTAACCCTGGCTAGACCCTGTCCTCTGCAGCACGGACTGACAGGCTTCAATGCCTGCAAACTAGGTTCTGGTCATACATCAGTCGCAACCAAAGCAGCGTTCAGACGCAGGCTGTTTTGGTCGGAGTAAGGTCGGAGTAAGGGTCGGAGGAAGCCTAGTCGGAGTAAGGTCGGAGGAAATGTCGGAGTAGTGCCCCCGTCTGGACAGAGGTAGGAGTAAGTTCCTCCGAGCTTCCTCCGACCAAGATACTCCTGGTTTTTTCCATGAGTATCTCGCTACTCCGACTAGCCGGTCCGAGTAAATTGCCCGTGCGGACGCGAATACGAGTACGAGCCAGCAGCTTGCAGGACTTACATAATCAGTTGGCAACTGGGACATCCTCTGACCACAGCCAGGCAAGGCTGGCAGGCCAGGCTGGCAGGCCAGGCTGGCAGGGCTGGCTAACAGCTGTCGCAGCTGTGGTTTGTCAAATCACGCAAACATGGCTGACGTTTAGGACGAAACTGACACCTAGACGTTGTCAGGGGAGAAAGGGGGAAAGGGAAGGAGCACATGGCAAATTCGGTACTCTTCAAAGTAGAACCACAGACATGTCTAGTGGCATAGTCAGGTTTATCGGTTTATGGAAAAGGCGGGGGGGGGGGGCCTTCAATTTACTGGAACTGTAGGGCGCGAGTCCTGGAACTTTCAGATTAGAGCTATTCAAACCTCTCAAATTTGAAGCTTTTTCTGAACATTGAAACTAACATCAGTTCAGTCACTGGTTTTTCCTTGATCAACTCACACAGGTATCTCAGGTAAACAATAACAAAATTACTTAAGACCACACTTACAAGTAGATTTTTCAAAAGCATTGAAGCTCATCTCTCTTTCTCGTTATATTCAAATGTTAGGTCGGGATCATGACATGGCGTCAAATTTATTTCTGTTTAGGGGACGGGCTGCCGGCGCAAAAAAAAAATGAGCATTTAAAATGTCAAAAGAGCACTGAATGGACACTCATGTTTTTTTTTTTTTTTTTTATTTTTATCTTTCTACATTAAAATTTGGCGGATAAGTTGGCACCTACCCTCAAATTCATTGCATGTCTAACATGGTCAGCATTTGCAACACCCTGTAGCCTGAAAAAGGAATTACACAAGAGACTTGCAGAAGACTATTCCCACTGCAGCTCAGGTGTCCAACATTGTCATAACCTGTGAGTCATTCCCCCTGTTCCCTAATTAACGTGGTTTTCCCCTCTATCTTCTGGCCGTCCCTCAACCCCTGGGCATCCCGTGCTCTCTTGATTCCTACAGACAGGTGGACAATGATTGCATGCAACAACACCACACACACTACACACACGCTAGGCCACACACACACACCCACACACAACACACACACACACACACCAAGACATAGCACACACACACACACACACACCACACACACACCACACAAACATAGGCACACACACCACACACAAACACACACACACACACATACCCACACACACACAAACACACACACAAGCAGTAGGGCAACAACCCACACACACACACGCACACACACACAACACACACACACACACCACACACACACACGTATTACACATAGAGCACAACAACACCAAGGTCACACATGATGAGTAGGGGTTAGGGAGGTGTTATTGATTTAAGTGCTAGATGTGTGACCTCAAGTGGGGGGGGGGGGTCTGGCTGCCTGGATGGCACCTCTGAAGTTTACACTAATGAGTACGTATTCAGTGGAAGGAAACAACTGCGTGTTTCTAGTTACAATCTCCATATTCATTGATTATGAAGTAATTATGTTGTTGGGTTACATTGAAACTGCGGTCACGCCATATCGTCAGTGTATGAACATAAACACTGGATCTCTAGTCTTGTTCAAAAACATCGTTATGTGACAAGAATAATTTGTCAGGTGTTTTTTTTCAAATTTTTGCATGTTTTGAAATTGAGCCATGATTGTTACCTTTGAATATCAGAATAATATTTCGTTTGTACTTGGTTAATAATCAATACATAATTACTACATAAAATTTCTCCTTTTTTTCTTCACTGTAATTTTTATAAATTTATCAGCCAGGTTGTTCAAAAGCATGTAGTGTTAATTAATTAAAATGTTAGAACTTAAACAATACTAAATAAGGAGCCATGACGATTACTTTCATAGGAAAAATCAAGATAATATTCTTTTTTAATTGTTAGTAAAGCTACATTAATCTTCCATTTCTTTTCTTCACTGTAATTTTATCAAACTGTATTCTTGTTAAATACAAAAAAAAAAGAGAGAAAGCAAGTTGTTTCTTGTTATGAATGGTTTCCAGGGCTAGATCCAGTCACAAACATAAACCGGCAAATAATCCAATTTTAATCTGACATTTTCAATCAACAGAGGCAGTCTTCCCCTTGTGCCACGATGCTACAACAGTATTGAGACACATGTAAAGCTGATTTGATATCTTTGTCACTGATGACTCACTGCGGCCCTTGTCACCCACACAAGCAAAGGAAATATAGTGCAATAGATGCTAATATTACCCCTTACAAGCTGCCCACATGGGCGAACAGTAATCTTTTGTGTACAAGTAATGGGATGGCCTAGCTTTCTATGCATTTTGGCACAGAAAACTGCTCTGAAACATTAGCTTTACAATACTCTATGAAATATGTGTTTTGATTATGGCTAGTTCGTGTAATCTTTACACTTATATGTTATGGAAAATTAAGGACTCAACATTTTCAGAAGTCTGTTTTAATTTTCTAACTGTGGGTCCAGAATTTTTAATTTGAAATGCCAATTTTTAAAGTTGCTTTGCCATTCACCCTACACAGTGCAAACTTTGTCGTCTTTTTCCAGTAGAGGGCGTATGTTGCGTCCATATAGCTCTGCTTTAGGACACTACACAGAAGGTTGTGACAGCTCTCTTGGGTAAGATGTTCAATCATGTGTGGAAGACATGGAAAAATGGTCCTGTGAACAGCGTTGTACCTATTATTTCCAATTTGTTTTCTTGGTTCAAGAAATGAAAATGTTTTTGCACAAATGTTCATGCCTGAATCTACAAGAAATCATGTGGTTACAGTTCGGCCTCCGGTTATTGACGGCCACTCGATTATACAGAGATTGCTGATCGGACAATGGATTATTCAGTCATTGCCTGTATTGAACCACCTTTATCAGAAGTGTACACAGACCAGCTGCCGGTATCAGAAATAAATAAGGTAATCACTATTTGTGGGAGGTCTGTGCTATTGCTGCATGGTTCTTTGGGTTGTTATACAACACACTATTATGGCTATGTACCTCCCCCGTCTACTGGGGTTGTGAATTATTTTTTTCCGCCATATCAACTTTCGGTATCTGCTGGTCCCAACATCGCCCGTTATCGAATGAGTCGACTGGTAATTTATTTAAAGCTGAAATTATTCCCAAATTCATTCAGGGGAATGTTTATTTTTTTTTTTAACCGGCTGCGAAAGTATCGCACAAAGTCTTGAGCGCATTTTCTAGCTGGCTCCGGTGAATGGCCCTTCCTGAGCAGTTGATGGGAAATGGATGACGTGATAGTTGAGCACAGCCTAGGGTTTGTGTTGCGAGACTCATAACTGGAACTTTTTGTGCGCAGTGAACCCCAGTCGAACCTATCGTAACCTAGGGTCTCGCGCGAGCAATAGGTCTC
>JZLH01S0005979.1:0-16603 GCA_001188425.1 Eucidaris tribuloides | reverse complement strand
TGATAGCAAGCTGCAACTTTTTACATAGAACTGACAAAAAGTTTGTGTCACGCGACGGGACACTCCAGTGCTCACGGACGACATTTGGCGTCACGGGACCCGTCCTATGACATGATTTTTAGTCACAACATGGCGATTATCCAATTAAATATGATATTATCAGCGCGCAGATTTTAGTATTCATATCACTAATAGACTCGGAAGATGATATAAACTAAGAAATTTTGTAGTGCTCCACCAGGGACAACAGATGCCCCATGCTATAATCGCGAGTTCAGGTAAGCATTTCTTATTGAGTATGTTGGAAAGCGCAATTGTGCCCTTGAGCCTGTGACCTTTGACCTTTGAATTTTGCAGACTTCTAACCGTTGAATTTGACTTGTAATAGTGAGTGCATCTACGCTCATCATACACATTTTTTTTTTTTAAATTCTGTCAAATATTTATTATAGTTATCACCCACAAAGCCATTTTGACATATATAATGAGGCTGTGACTCCTGCACCTTTACCTGCAGACTGCCGAAATTACCGAACTTGAACTTGGTATTTTTATTGTCATCTATCTACATTCCAAAACTTTTTTTTTTTAAATTCCGTCGAATATTATTCTAAGGTTATCAATCCAAGAAAACCAATTTTGCCATATATAATGAGCTGTGACTTGACCCTTGGACTTGCTGCGACTCCAAATTCGAACATTACCTGGCTTTTTTAATTTTTTAAGGGCCTTCTCATGCGGGAGTGGTGTGGCAGCGTTTACTTACACACCACATAAAATATTCTAAAAATCTTGGTCAGAATAGTTTTTAATTGATCTATGCTGGGGGAATACAAACAATTACGTGCCGGGACGGACGCGGACCAGGACGGACTGACGCCTTGGCGTATCCCGGCAAGCGCTATAATCCCCTCGAGACTTACGGTCGGCTTCTCTGGATGCGGGCATGCGCAAACACTTGTATGGAGTGGTGTGTTTGGTGCAGGGTGTATTAGGGGGTATATTTATGAATTACAATTACCTTTTTATTGCGATTTCATGTCATTGAAATATCCTCCCCCAACACTGCAGTAAACACAATTTACAAAAATCATTGAAGTAGAAATCCCCAATTGCTACTGTGAATATAGATGCAGGATGTTTCGTCCGTAGACAAAAATTCTTGCTCGCGTCCGTGATAATTTCAAATTCATATCTTAGGTTATATAAATATTTAATTGATCTGTGTGTTCGTACATACATCATTATAGGTCCTTTTGTCTCCTTTAGAGAGATAACGTCAGCATGTTTTGTTTAAATTTATTCTTCCAGCACACAGAACAAAAACTCCTTATAATTTCTGTCTGTCACTGGACTGGACAAATTTGCATAAACTTGAATAGAAAAATTGCGGTTTGACCATCATGTACAAATATTTCACAATTATCTTTATCTAGCGATATTTGAGCAAAACTGCCCTGTGTATGGTCATCTTCCTTTAATCAGTTGGCAAACACAAACTACCGAGTACCCATCTTATTATGAGTTGTCAAAATAGGACTCAAGATCAATCACTTTTCTCAAATGAGTGTCGTCCGGTGACAGCAGTGTTCAACAGCCCCTATAAAGTGCAGTCATCTCCAGATCAAACTTTCCTTACCTTTACCAAATAAAACCAAAATAATCTTTAGGAAAACTGTTAGATAGGAATGAATAGATCCTAGGCTCAGTGGACTTTACATCATATAGAAATATAAAAATGAATTGTTTACCCAATGCTCACATCTTAACCGCATCAGCGCTCCCTGCAGTCTTTTCTCGTGAGTTCCTGTGGGGGGCCGACTCTTGTGCCACTCCGACCTGAAACAGCTTGTGCCGTATTCAACACGTGCCATACAGCTTGCAGTGCCCACAGCCACCTCAGTCGCCAACCTCATCAAGGCAGCATCGTGGGGGATGCGCTCGCCTTTCGCCACGTCGCAATGTCGGCCCGTCATCTTCTGAACTCGACTTATATAGCGTGCATGGCTACACAGATGTCAAGGTGTACATGAGTAACAGTTTCTGACAACGAACGCAACAATGTGGCGGTCAAATTTTTTTCGCACTTTATCATTCGCTTGATCTTGATCATAGATACTACTACAAGGCAAACGCAAGCGTGGTTCTGTCTGCGCCTGCATATCGCAGTTCATTTAAGAGGACGTGCATGTCAAAACTTATGCTATATGACGTACCATAGCACTAGTGCCCCCGAGTCATGTAAAGTCATCTGACTCTTTTGACGCTTTATATCAAATTCAACTGCACATATCCGAAACTTGACCTGCACCTTCAAGAGATGGATCCTCTTGTATGCAATCTTGGCAATCCTATCTCTGTCGTAAAAAGGCTATAGAGAAGTTATTGTAACTGTACAACACAGCAGCCAGTGCCAGTCATGGAAAGTTCATGGGACCCTTGACCTTTGCACCTTATTCAAATTTGACTCTATATTCGAAACTTGACCTGTGCCTTCAAGAGATGGACCTCTGGTATGATTTGCGTGATCTTCCCACCTCGATAGCTATAGAAAGTTATTGTGTGCTTTACAACACAACACCAGGTGGTGCCAGTTCATGCGAAAAGTTCATTTGCACCTTTGACAGAATCAATTCAACTCACATTTCGAACTTGACCTGCCAACCTTCAAGCGAGTGACCTTCTTCGTTATGATTTGGCATCCTACCTCGAAGTGTATAGAAAGTTATTTGTGTCACTGTGTACAACATAGCACTCGAGTGCCAGTCATGTAAAGTTCATTGACCTTTCGACTTTTGACCTTATTCAACGATTCAACTCTATCTCGAAACTGAACCTGCCACCTCAAGGAGATGGACCTCTGGTATGAATTTGGGTGATCCTACCTCGAAAGCTATAGAAAGTTATTGTGTGTACAACATCACATGTAGCACGGGTGCCAGCATGGAAAAGTCATTGACCTTTGACCTTGACCTTATCTTCAAAATTCGAGCTCATATTCGAATTTGACCTGCCGTCTTTCAAGAGATGGCACCTTCTGTCATGAATTTGTGTTTTATTCCCAGCTCGAAGCTATTAAGAACGTTATTGGTGTGTACAACACAGCACAGTGCCAGTCATGCGAAAGTTCATTCGACTTTGACCTCTATTCACAATTTGACCTCATATTCGAACTTGACCTGTGCCTTCAGGAATGGACCTCCTGGATGGATTTGTGTGACTCCACTCGAAGGCCCCTCTCAAAAAGTTAATTTGCGTGCTACACACAATTTCCGTTGACGCGGCTGCCGCCGGCGACACCTGGAAATAGTGATACCTATGTCTCGCCTGCCGCTACCGGAGCGCGAGGACAAAAACTGATTTATCTGCCTTTGTCTGAAAATATCTTTTAAAACTTTTTAACACTGCACGGTACAATATTTTATTTTTTCTCTTAAAAGCCATTAAAATTTACAAGGCAGTCGCAACCTTTTTGTCGGGCTCCTCGGTCGGGGTTACCTCAAACACAGAATAAATTTTCTGTGTATGCTTTTACAGCTGCTCCATGCATGGAAGTGGCCGTGTTGCACATTGGCCAAGTGAAACAACGCATCACGAATGCCACATTTTTGCAGAGCGGTGTGCCGGCAGACGATCATTTGTTTCGAAGTGCCACATGCGACCAGCGTGTACAGCTTGCGTGTATTGCATGCACTGGTGGCTGGAGGTATGGTGCGGGCTGGAGCACGCGACATGATACATCACACAAATGTGATTTCATAGTCCAGGGTATGGCAATGGTCTATACCCAATCACCTCAGTTCCGACTGCTTACAAATCCTTCAGATCACCTTCAATTCATTTTCTGATGGTGACACATCATCCCATAACACAGTTATATAGCATCTTCTTACTATCATTGTCTCGTTTTAGCTATTACACTTGCCCACAAAGCATTCACAGTCTCATACGATAGGCACCTGCATTAGTATGACAAACTTTTGAACAAACTCCAGCAAAGCCACAAAGAAGGAGAAAAGCAAATTTTGAGTTTTGAGCCTCCGCATGTTTACCAGAATCTGATCAGTTTATCGTACCAATGGGAGCACTCAAAATCTTTTACACTGACATTGCTCAGTAGTTTCTGACTTCTGACTAAACTGGCAAGTCAGCAACAGAAGTTTCATGTACGGTGATACCCCCCCCCCAAAAAAAAAATCAAGTAGAAATCTCCCCACGACCACGAGAGTGGATCTGTAGAGTAGCAGATGTGCACACATGGGGGAAAGTGGTACCTGATGCAACTAAAATTAATATTATATGAAACTATTTTAGCTTTTTTAAGTTAAATGGCCAATTAATGCCGTTATTTTAACTTAAAAAAAATTATTACATTCGAATGACGTACTTTTCATACGCTGTATCTTCTGTTATATTCTACTTCACTTACGTTTGTTCTTACGCCTGAGGCGGGGGGGGGGGGGCGCGGGGGGGGGGATCTGGGTTACCCACTCGTATTTTGTTCGCTGTAGCATGTTTGTTTATATTGATGTATCTTCTGTATTATTTATGTTGTTACTGTTGTTTTATGTGTGTGAATATAATATTTACTTTTGCTTGGTGCAGTATTTATCCGTTTACAGGGCTCCCTGGAAAAGCAGTTCAACTGTGTACAGTGAAAACTGAAGCGGTACTGACCCTCGTTAAAGGAATGCTTTATATAAATCAATCAATCAATCAATCAATCAGATCTACCTACAGATTGCGCATCGGAAGAGGATCACACTTACGCCAAGACATGAGTGCACTGAGATTACTCGCACCTGCACATTAGGGGTACACTGAGACACATAAACATATTAGCAGATGTTGCCACACAATGCTCTTCCAAGAAAAATGCAATTTAGTTTTTTTTTTTCTCCCTGTAAACCAGGAGAAAAAACGGTAACATTGCCAATATGTAAAAAAAAAATGACCATATTAAAGGTTTAATGAGCATGATTGCGGTATATCCTCAACTTCGGGGGTGGAAACAGATTCTAGAAAAGTAGAATCTGTGCAAGCGATTTTCTTACTGTGGAAAAATTCAGTAGTTTAAAAGATTGGACTCATTGTCTAAAATAACTTCCATCAGTTATGCCTTCTGTGACAAGCAATCTGAGAAACAAAATGCTACCATGTTCATGCCTCGATTCACTTTACGATTTAATAAATTCAACATAAATCCTTTCCAGCCCAGGAGATTATACTCCAGCTGGCATATCCATTGATATATCTCTTCAACCAGCTTTGCGTTCGGGGAGAGGCACTTTTCTTATTCCTCCCACATCATGTCACTGCCCATTTTAAAAATACGACATAATTAGTAATTTATAAAGCCTGAAAACGTATTTGACAGGTGCACTGACTTATGCTCACACATCTAGAGAGATGGTCAAAGCAAAAGTTGAAACAAGCCTCGATTTGCAACAACTCCAGAGGATCAAGAAAACTGAACAAGCCTGATTTGCATACAATCTCCATGGGATGTTCAGCAACATAAGAGAGGGTTTCAGAGTGAGGACTTAGAAGCCTCCCAATTTACTACCGAAGCCTGATGCACCAACTCTAGAGAGTAAAGATTGTTAATGGGGGCAATCGTGGTCGATGAAGTCTACAAGGGTGCCCGGGGGGGGGGGGTACTTGCCTAGTAAGGTAACCGGGAGTGTGCCACTCTAATAGGTGACCTTTTCGCAAAAAATCCTTAAACATGGGTATAGTTTTTGGGGAAAAAATCCTTAAACATGGGTCATGATTTTGAAATTTTACAATTTACACTAGACATTTTTGCCAATTTCATCACTAAAATCCTAAAAATGCAATTTTTCTTAATAAAAGCCCTTAATAATAGGTACCATTTTCCGCCAAAATGACCCATAAAAAAGGGTTGGGTTTTTCGACTTCAGCCGCACACCCCCGTCGGAACCAAATCTGAGTACCCCCCCTCCCGGGTTAGCCCTACATTATAATGCAAACTTACTTTCACCTGGAAACCAATGAAATATGGAATTTTTATCAAAAATTTTCCATCATTAACCAGTACTCTAGATCCTCTTTAACCAATGTTCCTCATGATTTCTTTGTTGCTTTCAGTATATATGGTTCGGTTTCCGTTGGCAACGCGCTGATCAAGGTGTGGGGGCGGATGTGTGTGGCACGTCTGCAGGTGTGAATTCTCCGAACTGTGTTCTCCGAAAAAAACACTTGTGCGATCAAAGAAATAATTCAGAGCTGAAGATTACAACAGCACATCAAAATAACATACTTCAGCACTTAACTCTCAACATGCCATGGAAATGACAGTTCAATGGACAGTGTATGATGCATGAGGGTGTTATCGATATGTTCTGTATCGATAGTACTATCGATAATCGGCTAATTTTACAGCTTAGCGATATATCAATAGAAAATCCGTGTTAACGATATTAGGCGACAGTCATCTAAGTGTACGTTTATGAATCTTGTTTCATATAAAAGACTGATTCCCATCATGAGAATGGAGAGAATAATGGTTAGCTGACATATTTAACATGGATTGTATATTCCGGCATTTAAGGAAGAACTTCAAAATCGTATCAAAAATTGAATTGTTGATTGCCCAAATCAGCTGTCAGCTGAGTAGACGGAGGTACAGTATGGACAGACAGACTATACATGTACACACAAGACAACGGAAATAAACGCTGCTCTGAATTAACTAACCGTCAAAATAGTACTCCTATTATGGGTCTGTGTATGTAACAGAATGCCTCTAAACACTGTCTGGCTTACCTGAAAATATCGGGCTGATACCTTTCTCTGCATGATATTTCTGTGAAATATTCTACTCTTCACACGTCTCCTAAGATAACAGGCGACTTGACTCAGTTTTCGAGCCAAAAATATCAAGGCCAGATCACCCAAAATACAATTCATTTCATCGCGCGAGATCATACAGACGACTACATACACGATGTATCATTCGCTAATCGGAGCATCATCAGGTACGTGACCAATGGATCGGCCCGCCGGAGTTCCGGGGGCATTTCGGTCGGGCAAGTAGTCGGGCGAATTGTTGCAGTCTTTCCTCCGAGTTCTGTGGGGGCCGACTTTGCCACCCGACCTGAAAAGCCATGGTATTCGAACACTGCACAGCTGCAGTTGCCACAGGCCAACTCGCCTAACCTCATGGCAGCATCGTGGGCGCTCCCTCCCACGTCCGCAATCGGCCGTCACTTTCTGAACTGACTATACAGCGTGCATGTGTACACGAGTCGAGTGTACATGAGTAGACAGTTTCTGACAACGAACGCAACACTGTTGCGGTCAAATTTTCGATATATTGTTGATCTGATCATAGATACTATAAAACTGATAATCTGCCTTTGTCTGAAAATATCTTTAAAATTTTAACACGCACGGACAAATATTTTATTTTTCTCTAAAAGCCATAAAATTTACAGAGTCGCAACTGTTTTGTCGGGTCGGTCGGGTTACCTCAAACACAGATAAATTTCTGTTATCTTTACAGTGCGCCATGCATGAAGTGGCGTGTTCCACATTGGCCAAGTGAAACACGATCATCACGAATGCCACATTTTGCAAGCGGTGTGCGGCAGACGATCATTTGTTTCGAATGCACATGCGAAGCTGTACAGCTTGCGTGATTCATGCACTGGTGGTAGGGGTACGGTGCGGGGACAGCGAATGATACATCACACAAATGTTGATTTTCTAGTCAGTATGGCAATGTCTATACCCAAATCACCCAAGTTCCACCTGTACAAAATCCTTCAGATCACCTTCATTCATTTTCTGATTGTGACATCATCATCCCATAACAAGTTGAACAGCAAAGTTATAAGCATCTTACTATTCATTGTTGTTACTATCTACACTTGCCCACAAAGCATCACATTCTCATACAATAGCACCTGCATGTAGTATGACAAACTTTTGAACAAACCTCCCAGCAAAGCCAGAAAGAAAGGAGAAAGCAAATTTTGAGTTTTGACCTCCCAGTTTACAGAATCTGATCAGTTTATGTCAATGGGTAGCACTCAAATCTTTACATGACATTGTCAGTAGTTTTACTTCTGACTAAACTGGCAAGCAGCAAAGAAGTTTCATGTGGTGATACCCCCCCCCCCAAAAAAAAAACTAGAAATCTCCCCACACAGAGGTGATCTGAGAGTAGCAGAGTGCACAATGTGGAAAGTGTACCTGATCAACTAAAATTAATATTTATGAAATATTAGTTTTAATTAAATGGTAATTAATGCGTATTTTAACTTAAAAAAATTTACATTCGAAACTATTTTCATACGTGTATCTTCTGTTATATTCACTTCACTTACTGTTTTTTCGTTCGGGGGGGGGGGGGGGGGGGGGGATCGGGGTTACCCACTCGTATTTTGTGTAACATGTTTGTTTATATTATGTATTTCTGTATTTTTAATTTGTATGTTGTTTTATTGTGTGAATATAATATTTTATTTATGCTTGTCATTTTATCCGTTTACAGGGCTCCCTTGAAAAGCAGTTCAACTGTTGTACAGTGAACTGAAGGGACTACCCTGTTAAAAGAATGCTTTAATAAATCAATCAATCAATCAATCAATCAATCTACCGACAGATTGCGATCGAAGAGGATCACACTTACGCACAGAATGAGGCACTGAGATACTCGCACTGCACATTGGGTACACGTGAGACACATAAACATTTATGCAATGTGCACACAATCTCTTCCAAGAAAAAGCAATTAGTTTTTTTTTCTCCCTGTAAAACCAGAAAAAAGGTAACAATTGCAAATGAAAAAAAAATGACCATATTTAAAAGGTTAATGACATGATTGGGGGTATATCCTCAACTTGGGGTGAAACGATTCTAGAATCAAGTAAACTGTGCAAGGATTCTACTGTGAAAATTCAGTAGTTAAAAGATGACTCATTCTAAAATAACTTCCATCAGTATGCCTTGTGACAAGCAAATCTGAGAAACAAAATGCTACCATGTTCATGCTTGATTCAGCTTTAGTAATAAATTCAAAATAAATCCTTCCAGCCAGGAGATATACTCCAGCTGGCATATCCATTGATATATCTTTCAACCAGTTTGGTTCGAGAGGCATTTTTTATTTCTCCCAATCATGTCACTGCATTTTAAGTAAAACGACATAATGTATTTATAAAGCGAAAACGATTGACAGCACTGCTTATGTCACACATCTAGAGAGAGGTCAAAGAAAGTTGAAACAAGCCTGATTTGCAACAATTCCAGAGGTCAAAGAAAACTGAAACAAGCCTGATTTGCATCAATTCCATGGGATTTCAGCAACATACAGAGGGTCAGAGAGAGACTTAGAAGCCCCAATTTACTACCGAAGCCTTGCACCAATCAGAGAGAAAGATGTTAATGGAATCGTGGTCATGAAGTCTACAAGGGTTTCTGATAACTAGCATGGCTGGTCCAAGTATGACCAAACTTAGCCCAGTACAGTCACTACGACAACTGCATACACATACAAAATATTACACGACACACACACAAATTAAAAGTGAAATAAATGTAAAATATCAAAGCTTGCTGTTTATGATTCAGGGTAATACCTAGAATGCATTCAAGACATAATATTCCTGGCATCGTTTTGCTATCAAATGCTACTAAAATGTGTCAGGCCTTTTTGCTTGGTTGAAAAAGTAGGAGAAAATTGGGAGTAAAATTTTTGAAAAAGTAGGAGAAAAGCAGGATTCAATCCACCAAAGTAGGAGGAAAGGAGTTTTTGTGACAGAAAGTAGAAAAAAATAAGGATTTTAAGGGGAAAAAAATAGTAAACTTAGGATCTTCACACAAAAAGTATGAACAAGTGGGAAAGTAGGACCAGTTGAAGGCCTGATGTGTCTTAGATATGACTGCTACATAATAAGGCAGTTCTGCTGTACAGTGAACTCTGTAAAATTCACTGCTGCTGGGGAGATAAAACCTAGCTTTGAATTTTGGTGAAAACTCAAAAATATCACTGACAGTGACTAATACCTCCACTCCATCAAGAGAGCCCTATGTGAGGAAATTTGCCTGATTTATTGCCATGATATTCGGTTACCGTAACAATGAAGTTTCTGACACATTCAAAAAATGTGTGTCCAAAATTTTATAAACGTTGCTCAGAAAATGAGGAAGTGGTTCAATCTGCAATATTTCCCCCTGATTTATCATCCCCAACTGTAAGCTGATTCCTACATACCCCCTTCAAACTTCCTACATGTATTGGTGGGGGGGGGGGGGGGGGTTAAAAATGGAGGTTTATTAGGTACTCTACAAGGCCAGATAATGTTCTGTCCAAATCTCATATGTCAAATCTCTAAACTTATCTTTGAGTTTTTCTTACATAATGTAATATGTGAAATAGATGTAACAGTTCAATTATATAAAAGAATGAAATATATTTAAGAGACAAATAGATTGGAAATTCAAAGCAAGGATATATTTATATCAAAGAAACTTCACATTTTTTTACAGAATAGTATCAAACCTATACTAGAAAACAAAAACTCTCTTTTATAACATCGAAATTACATGTACATCATTTAAACATACATGTTCAGGCTAGGTTGAACCCCAAATTGTAAAACACAGCCACAGTGACTGCAAAACTAAAAGACTGCAATCCCTTTCGTTTCTGTGTTACAGCAGCCATGTCAATTGGCTCTACTGAATTAACATTTTTGACACACATGTACAGCGTCTTCACCTCTGCAATTGTACACTAATATTTGAAAAGGTGTTTGGCACTGCAAAAATCAGAAAACAGCATTCAATACGGACATACTACAGCTTTTCGACATGCACTCATCAGAATAAAATCGGATGAACGAACAGAAAGCCAAATTGAAACAATTATAATGGAAACAATACTGTTCATCTTGATTCAAGGTGCTCAGCCGAGCAAAAAGCTTCCAAGTATCTGCGCATGCTCGAGACAGCATACATTCAACTCACTGACCACATTCTGTGCCGTCAGAAGGAGTTTGTGAGAATTCTTGCATTATTTTAGTATTATTTGAGTTACTGGCTGGCAGCAAGGCTAATTTTGTTTACTGCGACAGCCTATCACAGCTCATCACTTTATGTGCATACTATTCCTTCGCTTCCATTACACTAATATTTGCCCTCTTGAATGAAAATTTGCATTAAAAAGTTCAGGTCAATTATATCCATGTTCACTTGAAACAGTTATCTGAGATCTGTACTCACAAGCTTCGTGACATCTTGCTAACTTGTCCAGATCGTCTTGTTGGTAGTACTCATAGACCGACGTCCCCAGCACTTCGAATGGAAGATAACCAATGATAGGAGGCCCTCTGTGCACGACACAAGTGAAATTTGACATAATATATCTGTTATAGAAGACTAACGTACCATTATTTTGATCTCATGCAATATAGTCAACCATATTGATGGTGAAAGAAAATAAAAACATCAATTAAAACACTGTATGTGACTGTGCTCCATAAGGCACACAGATGACTGGAAATAGAAAGAAACAGTTGATGAACTTGTAAAGGTATTAAAATATACTTAATATGCCAACTTCCTCCCATACAGAAAACAAGGTTTCCTATGAAAACTTTAAACTTGATGTGTTTTTATCATTTTGTCTGTTTATGTTAAAATCTGAGGACCTTTTTATCATTTTGCTAGTCAGATGTCTTGCACTGAAACTTGTCTACATATGTGACCCGTCACGCCAAAAGGAGCCACAAGTCGATTTTGGGGCCCAGTTGTTTTTTGCCATATTCACTTTCTCCATATTCCAAGCTTTATTTTGGTATATTGCATGTTGCATAAAAGTAAGTATACCCGGAGAAATTCTACTTCAAACAAGGAGCTTTCACCATGTCACGAAACTCTACTTTACGAGAAAACCGCTGTCAAAAAGCAGCGTCCGTTCAAAATGCGAAACCGCGATCGCGCTGAAATTCTGATAAAACCGAGGGTAAAAACTCCCTAGCAACAGAACGTTTGCATTGCTCATCATTCTTGAAATTTTGCATTTGGAATTTATAGGTTTGTAGAAAGTGATATTTTCAGTTTGAACGAATTTAGTAAGAGTTTAATGCTCGTTTGGTGTTTACCAAAAATATATCGGGTTCTTAATCATCTGCGTTATTTCCGCTCGGTGCATGTACCTTGCGAGGCGGGTCACAGGTGACCATGGACGCCAGACACTTGGGGGTCTTAGGGTGAGAGATTTGACACAATAAATTTCCACAAGTAGTAATTGCTTGTAAGTCGATTGTTCATACTAATTTACAAAATTCGGGATTAAATAAACTGAGATTTTCAAGGGAAACAGTAACTTCTTATTGTCTGCTATATTGCTATTCAATTGATGAATAACTGCGCCAGCAGTCCAGAGCACGCATAAGAATCAGGGCCCCCTATAATCAACACGCCGACAGACATGACAGGGACCCTCTTTGCATAGTTATGATTCTGTCCTCTTTGACGGCCCACGCGTTTAAGTGCCCATTCAACTAGATTGAGCCAGCTTTTATGCATCCGTAACAAAAGAACAAAAGAACCTGTGAAAGTTTTAATTGATTGTGCACATACTTGGTGTACTAGTGGGGATTACAAATTACATGGATAATGAAAACGTGCGTATCTTAACTCTAAACCCACCAGGTTACAAATTCTCTGGCGCGCAGCAAATACCTTCCCACACTGCTTCGCAATTTGTACTTACTCAGTTGATTTAATATTGACGCAAAATATTGTGAATCTAATGTTTGCAGATTAAAATGTCGAAAAAATCGGAAACTGCAAACAAATCGAGAATATCATAACAAATCAAGTTCAAGTTAAGGATAGCTTGTCAGTTTGCACGTTGGGAAAAAAAATTGGATCACATCAATCACGATACGTCACACAGCTCAGCCAATGAGCAGCCGTCTTGCATTGCTAGGGGCGCGGCCTAACTGACTCGGATTTTCTGTGTGTTTTTTTTTCGTGAGGTCGAATGGAAGGCTCTCAGAAACACGTAAATATTACCCCTTTCACGTGAATATTTTGATCTGAAACTTTCACAGGACATTAAAGAGACTTTAAAGATTTGATTTCAGTCAAAAAATTAATTTTGAAAAATTTGACCTGTTCCGACAATTTTGCTTATTTTCTCTAAACCGTCCATTGCGACTTGTGGCTTCTTTAGGCGTGACGGGTCACATATTTGGTACAAAATGTTCTAGTATTGTGCCTGAATACACTCAGTGAAATTATACACAAGATTAAAAGGCAGGGAATCTTATTTGCAACCCTCTTGCAGCACAGCGAAACATCACTCATGCCCTGAGGTATTTATAAAGGACATGTCTGTGAAATCTGAAGATCAGTAATTGACTAGAATTTGAAAAATGTGCCCAAAAACAATTGCCATTTAGTGTATGTACTATGCTAGGAATTTTTGTCTTTAGGAGACACTAATTCAATTCAAAGTCTAACGATTACTACAAATTCCACTAAAATTGAGTTTTCAGCTCCTTTACTGTGCTAAAAATTCTTAGATGATATTTTCTTCTATATAATAGTGTTTCTACTCAATGTTAATTTTTAGGCATGTAAAAGATATATGCCCTGTCTTTAAGTCTGTTGAAATGACATCTCACCTGTGATCTAAGAAAAGAAATTTCCAGTCAAGGCTATGCCTAGATGTGAATTCATTGCCCTTCTCCGTAAATGTGGCCATTTCACGACTTAGCTGCGTGGAGAGTAGCCTGACCGTCGCCACGAAGCAGTACCTGGGCGTCGTCACCAGATCTGTGAAAGCAGCTAGAAGTAAAAAAAAATAAAATAAAAAAAAATGAAATAAAAAATAAAATAAACAAATAATAACAACAATGTCTTTTTGTAATACACCGAGTCTATCTGATTTCATATTGTCAGTGCATGGGAGTCTGCTATTCATGTTGAAGTTACTAGCTACTAAATATGCTTTTAGCAGGTAATAAATAGGCTTTTAGCAGATTTTTAAAGTGTTTTTCAAAAGATCTCATGACATAAACATAAACAAGTACAGTATGAATGAATATGTAAATCAACAGGTGAATGAATTTTCTTCACAGATCTAATAACATAAACATAAAAAAGTGTTTAATATGTAAATCAACAGGTGAATGAATCATTCAATAAATCATTAACTCATTCATTCAATAAATCAATCAAATCAATCTAAAACAATGGTTTGAATTGAGTGGATTCAGAGCAACTTTCTATTTCAACAGAAACTTACTGGTATAGTAGTTTCAGCTGATCCTACCAATTTCATATGAATACCATCTATACTGAAAATGCATTGCAAAATACACTCTCAGGGCCATTTTCAATATTGTTTATTGATGCATAGCCAATGGCAGAATTCATTGCGATTATCAGAGCAACATTTGTGACCCATCACGCCAAAAGGAGCCACAAGTCGATTTTGGGGCCCAGTTGTTTTTTGCCATATTCACTTTCTCCATATTCCAAGCTTTATTTTGGTATATTGCATGTTGCATAAAAGTAAGTATACCCGGAGAAATTCTACTTCAAACAAGGAGTTTTCACCGCGTCACAAAACTCTACTTTACGAGAAAACCGCTGTCAAAGTGTAGCGTCCGTTCAAAATGCAAAACCGCGATCGCGCTGAAAGTCTGATAAACCGAGGGTAAAAACTCCCTAGCAACAGCACGTTTGCATTGCTCATCATTCTTGAAATTTTGCATTTGGAATTTATAGGTTTGTAGAAAGTGCTATTATTAGTTTGAACGAATTTGGTAAGATTTTAATGCTCATTTGGTGTTTACCAAAAATACATTGGGTTCTTAGCCATCTGCGTTATTTCTGCTCGGTGTATGTACCTTGCGAGGCGGGTCACAGGTGACCATAGACGCCAGACACTTGGGGGTCTTACGGTGAGAGATTTGACACAATAAATTTCCATAAGAAGTAATTACTAGTAAGTCGATTGTTCATACTAATTTGCTAAGTTCGGGATTAAATAAACTGAGATTTTCAAGGGAAACAATAACTTCTTATTGGCTGCTATATCGCTATTCGATTGATGAATAACTGCGCCAGCAGTCCAGAGCACGCGCAAGAATTAGGGCCCCCTATAATTAACACGCTGACAGACATGACAGGGACCCGCTTTGTATAATTATGATTCTGTCCTCTTTGACGGCCCCACGCGTTTAAGTGCCTATTCAACTAGATTGAGTCAGCTTTTATGCATCCGTAACAAAAGAACAAAAGAACCTGTGAAAGTTTTAATTGATTGTGCACATACTTGGTGTACTAGTGGGGATTACAAATTACATGGATAATGAAAACGTGTATGTCTTAACTCTAAACCCACCAGGTTACAATTTCTCTGGCGCAGCGAATACCTTCTCACGTTGCATCGGCATTTGTACTTACTCAGTTGATTTAATATTGACGCAAAATATTGTGAATCTAATGTTTGCAGATTAAAATGTCAAAAAAATCGGAAACTGCAAACAAATCGAGAATATCATAACAAATCAAGTTCAAGTTAAGGATAGCTTGTTAGTTTGCACGTTCGGAAAAAAATGGAATCACATCAATCAGCCGTCTTTGCGTTGCTAGGAGCGCAGCCTAACTGACTCGGATTTTCTATGTGTGTTTTTTTCGCGAGGTCGAATGGAAGGCTCTCAGAAAAAACGTGAATATTTTGATCTGAAACTTTCACAGGACATTAAAGAGACTTTGAAGATTTGATTTCAGTCAAAAAAATAATTTTGGCAAATTTGACCTGTTCCGACAATTTTGCTTATTTTCTCTAAACCGTCCGTTGCGATTTGTGGCTCCTTTAGGCGTGGCGGGTCACATTTGTCAAGCTATTTAAACATACCAAACACTACAATGGAACTTGCTGGGGAAGTACTTATATAAAATGTCGCTAGCAAATACTTATAGAGTCTGAACAATTGGACATTTTCAAAATTCCCTGACTTTACATGATTTTCCAGAGCAGAAAACTGTAAATTTCCACATGTCCATGTAAAAATACATCATAGGAATATTAGAAAGCTACCAATCAAGGGTTATTTAAAAAAACATCTCGAAAAAAAGTGATTTTCTCAGATTTTCCAGAAGAAGTTCATGAATTTCCTGCCTTTCCTTTTTTGCTTCTAGGAAAACGTATTTTTGAATTCCCTGATTTTCCAGAAATTCCTTGACCTGTACGAGCTCTGACTTATTGCAACTTGTGTACTGCACAAAAGTTTGAGTTGTGTATGGAGCTATCGCGATATATATGTGTACATACTTAGCATTTATTTCACAGCATGAGGTTGATCATTTGTATCACAACTTGACATTTTCACGTTGCTCTACTTGACACTCCAAATTTGGTGAGGGTTACACAAAAATGTAACCTTACATATGCAAAGCAGTGTGCCAGCATTAGACGTCAATCAAGAATCCAACAAATTCTGCATGGTTTGACTTCTGGCAAATCAGATGGTGCTATGCTGAGATGTTGCGAGGTGCATCATGTATGCTTAACCCTCTGCGTGCGAATGTTGCATCTGTGCACAATCAC
>JZLH01S0005978.1:23303-50724 GCA_001188425.1 Eucidaris tribuloides | reverse complement strand
TTGACTGTAATTATAATGAAACGGGTGTTTAATCATCTTCTGCCCATAAAGTGTTTGCTCATGATTCTATGGATCGTTGTCTGTAGGAAAATATGTGACACGGAGCACACGTTAAGATAAATGAATGTGGATTGTGATGATCTGAATAAATGAATGTAGATTGTAAATGAATCAGTTGTTGTGTGCTCACAATTCTTATTTACTTTTAGTGCGACAGTCAGTTCACAGAATAAGCAATGAAGAGAAGCATTCCCTTTCCATTATGTTTATTATAAAAATAGAGGTTGCAATTTGAATCTGACAGCAGTGTATACTTGCACAAGACATAGAAGCAACTTGCGTAAATTGGTAATTGCGTAATTAGAATGTAGCCTACGAACTATAGATAAAGTCAATGTATCTTACGTAAATGCTGAATGATACACAAAAATACTGGCAAGAAAAGTGTCCATGCAAGTGTTTCAGTGAGTCTCAAAACAGATGAGGCGGAGACGACGAGTGATGAAAGTGAAAAGGGCGCTCAACGAGATGTCGGTTCGCCGGAGAGCCGAACGGCTCAGAACGCGGTTGACGAACTCGGAGTCTTTTGCGGCGATGCGACGTTCCGCGAGTCGGGGCTGAAAAGTCGGACGGAGGTGAACTGAAGAGATGGAAAGTATGAACAGCGGCTGCTCGACGATGAGCGGGACGGTGAGTCGCGCCGGATGAGATCGATTGAGGACCAGGGCAGCAGTGGCGTCGGCGGTTCGTTGATATGTAGTGTCCGAAAGTTCAGTGTTCGTGCGGTTAGCAGTCAAACGGACGAGAAGAATGGTCGCCGAGTGAGGCCAGCATGTAGTCGTGCCGGTTGACAGCGAAAACTCTCGGTTACGTTGAGCAATAAGGACGCCGAACAGCTGAAGAAAAAAAGTCATCTGTTGCTGCACGCGAGACGAGCTGAACCTCGAAGTTCCAACCTCCGGAATCTTCGCGTGCAAGATAACAACGGCCCCGGTTGAACGACATCTTCGGCTGTTAGCAGCTGTTGCAGTACATCGGAGAATACGGTGGTGATGTGTGACTCGAGCCGTGACTGTAAGTAGCGAGTTGTGTACTCGAGCGAGATGGAAACGGCGAGTAAGAGAAAACGTGGCAAGAAGCTGGCTAAAAACTAGGCGCGAGTGGAAAATCGCGGGCGAAAAATCCACAGTGCAATTTGAACAATGAATGATTGGTTAGCGAAGATAAATTATGGCGATAAAAATTACCGTGATTGGCTTCAAGTATAATCACGTGAATGGTAAAATTTATACAAGACATTGCAAAATTATTGTCGAGCATTACGAAACCTGGTGTGAAAGCGGTAGAGCCTGTAGCAGTTCACAAACCTATTGAGCGAGTGACCATAGTCACTACAGCTATCCGCCTCACCAGGACCTGAGGCTGCTTAATTTGAAGCGACGAGGCGATAAAAATTTTGAAAATCGAAGTAGATAACATGCTAAGAAAAGCGAATGTTAAATATATGCCCGCTCCACGTATTCGAGGGTCACCAATTTAGGAAAATATGTGACACGTAGTTTAAATCTAAAGAATGTGGATGTGATGATTGGAATAATGAATGTAGATTGTAAATGACATAGTGTGGTCAACATTCCTATTTTAGCTTTACGTGGACGGTCAGTTTCACACAATAACATGAATGAGAAATTTCGCCGTTTCATTATTGGTTCTATTATAAAAAGTAGAGGTTGCAATTTGAAATTGAACGCAGTGTCAATTGCACTAAGACATTAGAAGCAACTTAGTCAAATTGGGTAATAATGCGTTAATTTAGAATGTAGCTACAAACTAAGATAAAGTACATGTAATGCTTACGTAAAATGGCTGAATGATACACAATAAATAATGACTGGCAAGGATAAGTGCCATGCCGCAAGTGTTCGTGAGGTCTCAAAACAGATGAGCGAGACGACGAGTGATGAAAGTGAAAAGGCGCTGCAACGAGCGTCGGGTTCGCGGAGACGAACGGCTCAGTACGCGTGACGAACTGCGGAGTCTTTTGGCGGGATGCGACGCCTCCGCGAGTCGGGGCTGAAAAGCCGGACGGAGGTGAACTGAAGAGATGGTAAAAGTATGAAGGCAGCGGTGCCTCGACGCATGACGGGACGTGAGTCGCTGCTCCGGATGAGTCGATTGAGGACCACAGCAAGGTCGTGCGGTTCGTTGATATGTAGTGTCGAGAAAGGTTCAGTGTTCGTGGAGTTAGCAGGCCAAACGGACGAGAGAATGGTCGCCGAGTGAGCAGGCAGTTAGTCGTGCCGTGAAAGTCGAAAACTCTCGCTCCGCGTTTACGTTGAGAGCAATAAGACGCCGAAAAGCTGTAAGAAAGAAAAGTTATCTGTGCGCTTTTAAGAACTTTGTTGCACGAACTAAAATCTGAAGTTAGGACTTGGAATTGACTGAGCGGAGCTCGCATTTGGAGAGCCTCGTGTCATTGACTGACTTGACTCTGTACTTGACTGATAAAGTGTTCTGATCTCTCACATAGAACCCTCTGCACTTGCGCGGCACAACTAGCAAATGACTTTACTTGATCTTGACTTTTTCTCGCCTGGACTCAGCTTGCAGACGTCTGTGCATAGTAGATTTGGCGATAGGACACACGTTGGTAAGCCGACGATTCGAGAACGACATAGGTCCTAGCCACATTGTGGGAGCTCGTCACTGTTGATATCTGTGACAGCGCACAATTGCTCGGCCGTGTAGCATCGTTAAATCGGATCAAATAGTAATACCATAGACATACAATAAAGAGCTACTTCCGGGTAAGAGAGTTATGCTGCACTTGAGGCAAGATATGCATGAATGAACAATTTCGCACTGTCATGGAGTAGCCCGTATAAAGTGGCCTGGAATCTACACATAGTAAGTTTATTGGAGGAAGATGGCGCATGGTGGAATGCGTCCGGCCTTTGAGGTACTTCGTATTATTTTCACTCTGATTTGTTATAACTCGAGGCCAATCATCTCTTGAAATTACAGCTTGTGCAGACCTTGATTCCATCAGAGCAGCGATTGAACATGTGTGAGGATCTCGAGCAGTCAGCTAGCATCAACATTTTGTAGAACTGAAGTGCGATCGCGACGTGTATTAGCTTGCTGGCCAAAACCGACAGTGTTAAGTAAGGAAATACAGATGTGCCAAGGCCTACAGTACAACCTGTGATCCGCTTGCATTGAAAAAGCTGCTGGTAAAAACTCAGGGCAGATAATTAGTTTTCTTTCTTAGTTATTATAGTCAGTAGAATCATATGAATACTCCTCGCTGTTAATTGCGTGTTTGAGAGAAGACGACACTTCGCATCTGGCAATTTAACAATTATGTAAGAATTTTTGATTTGTCTCTAGATGAGGCACGATTGAATATCGCAAATCTAAGATCTGAATCTATGGCGCTAGCTCCTAGATTCAAACTAAATAACTGGGTTTCTCAACTGTGCACTTATTAGCGCTGCTACAGCGTTCTAGTATGGCGGTTGTATTTACTTTAATATATACTATGTTAGACCGTAATTCAGAGTGCAAATCTCAGGGGCCGGCGCGAAGTATTTTTTCGGTTTGGAGAGTGGGCGTAAGGAAATAATAAAGGCACTTATATTGATACTATTCAAAAGACAAATGGTGCGAAGACATATGATGTGACTTGACCTGCAAGACTATTTTTTCACGAAACCATCAGATTACGGGGTTTGTGCCTAAAATTGCTGTTTTTTTCGCACAAATGTTCAACTGGGTTAGTCAGACTGCTTACAGCTTCAACAAACCTATTGAAAACCTTGCGTTGAGTGGTGACCAAGTCACTAGCCAGATTCTAGCTAATGTTTTTCACATCTATAAATTACACACACTGTGTGACGATTGTCAAATATAGACAATACTATGCCTCTCTGCGAGGTTGTACGAGCATTGAGTCGCCTTCGAGGAAAATTTAGACATTTCTCTAGGAAGATTAGGATACCAAACACTCACGCTTGTGTGGTCTATTCTGTGCGGCTTATAATTACAGAGGTCTCCTGAATTTTTGTGAAGTGTGTTGGAAAAAGATACATTGTACAATGCAACATTCTGTTCAGCGACTTACGACTGTCCATATATATTCTCTTCTGGATTGCAGCACCGGCCTGGCCTCTCTTCGTTACTTTTGCCGCGGCCCATAATGTTCGCATACGGCAACGGGAAAGAAGGATAGAGATTATTTAGATTTCATCTAGTTTTCTCATTTGAACAATTGATCAAATAATCTATCCCTTCTCTTCTTTATACATCTATATCGCTATCGGCGGCGAGGAAGAGACAGGAAACGAAGTAGGAAACGACTTCGGGCTGAGCCGGCGAGATAGTCAGGACAAATAATTTTGATAGTATTACAGCTCTAACAGATAGTTCATCTTAATTTTAAACACTTTACAAAAAATTCAGTAGCGTTGTAAATTAGCGCCAGAATAGACCACAAGAGCGAGTTTACAAACTGTAAAATGTCTAAATTTTCTCAAGGACCCGCTCGTGTCGCGGAGGTGCAAACAATCACATGTTTAACTGATCGAGCCCATTCAAAAAAGGTCTTTGTAAGTTACATTGCGCGAAAAAAAACCAGCAATTTTAGGCTGAAAACTAATCTTGATAGGGTGAAAAATATCTGCAATGCGCCCAATGCCCCTTTGATATAGTAAGTGCCCTTTTGTCGTTGACCCCAACGAATAATACGTCCGCCGCCCCTGAATTTGTCTAATACAGTCTACATGTAGTATATAAAAGAACACGCCATCTAAGAACCAAACTGTAGCAAGGTTATTAGGAGTTTAGAACCAGTTTTAGTTGAATTAGCGAGCTACGTTAGATTGATTTGAATAGTCCCATTACTAGAGACAAAAGTTCTACCAGTTCGCTTCAAACATTAACAGTACATATGATGCATGATTATAAATAACTAAGAAGAAAAATATTCATAGGCTTTCATGCAAGCGGGAATCAAGGTGTACTTATTGAGCTTTATTCTTACTAATCTTTTTGGCCACAAGGCTATAATGACCACAGTTTCAAACACTCTGTGAGCCTACATAATCCTCCCAGTGCTCTAAGTGTCTCGTGAATAAAGCGTCTGACAAAGCTGTATTTCAAAATTGATTGCTTTAAATAAGTGTGAAAATATACGAGTACTCAGGTTTGACCGGATTCACCATAGCCATTTCCTCCATAGACTTACTATGTGTAGATCCAGGCCACTTTATAGGCCTACTCCATCGCAGTGGAAATTGTTCATTCATGCATATCTTGCCAGTGGCAGCATAACTTTCCGAACTTTTGTATTCTATGGTATTTATTGTCCATTTAAGCCTTGGTCAGATATCACAGTTGAAGCTCCACAATGTTAGACTATGTCTTTAATCGGTCGGCTTACCACGCCAGCAAAATCTACATGCAGAGTTGCAACGAGTCAAGTCAAAAGGTCAAGTCAAGTCAAGATTTGCTAGTTGCGCAAGTCAAGTCATTCAAGTCAGCACTTTCATCAAGTCAAGTCAAGTCAAGTCAAGTCAAGACACAATGCCCAAGTCAATTCAAGTCAATTCAGATTTTAGTTGGCACAAAGTTCTTATAACACGCACTCACAGCCGGCGCGGAGTGGCGCGGGTGTATAGCTAGTGATATCTACCAATATACAGCCATCAAGTAGTAGGCTAAATTAAAAAAAAAAAGAAAATAAAGTCAACATTATAAGATAATGTCAGTATTATACATAGTTATTCTGAAGTATTTAATTGTAGTACACCTTCGGCGATTAACGAGATATTCGGAAGTACCGAGTTGAGGCAGGAAACGTATCAACTCTTAAAGGTTAGTGACATGATTGGGAACATTGAAAATGCCTCAAGAACCAAATCACTTGAAATGTATACAAACTATACACTAGCTAGAGTGAGATCTCCCAGCTTGGAAATATTTGTCTGTAATTTGTTTACTTAAGGAAAATCAAAGCATGAACATACTAGTATTTTAATTTTATCCGGGTACGATAAAAATAAGACCATAGAAGGAGCAACAGCAGATTTGTCTGCACGAGGGACAATAGACATTAGTTATTCTAGAATGAGTCAACGTTGACTACAAGATTTTCACGGGATAATCCTTGCAAAGTTTACTCTGATTCTAGAGTCGTTTCAGCCCAAGTTGGGGACTACCCCAATCATGTTATTTACCTTTAAAAAGAACCCACGCACTTCATAAAAGAGAAAGTAATGTGTCACATATCGACATACATCAGTACTCGGGGCTGGATCCCAGCGGGTAATAGGGATTGATTTTGCTTTGTCTTGTCTCTAACATCTCTTAATAATGGCTAATCAATAATAATAATTACGATAATAATAATAATAATAATAATATTAATAATGATAATAATATATAACTAATAAAATAATAATAATAATAATAATAATAATAATAATAATAATAATATATTATTATTATTATTATTATCATTGTTATTATTATTATTAATATTATTATTATTATAATTATTATTATTATTATTATTCTCATATTATTATTATTATTAATACATAATAAGAAGAACAATAATAATATGATAATAATAATAAATGTTTCTTCTTCATGATCCCCTTTTCAGATCTGTCTTGACGCTTAGTGAGAAAGCAGCAATGTTGGAGTTTATGATTGCCCTGTTATGTCATAGTGGCTGTCGCTTCCCTTTTCCTGAAGTACCTGCACACGGTAAGCTTGACTGAAGTAGCTGTTTAACTATTTATATGCTGAGTTTGTAGTGAGGGGATAATAGTGACAAAAGTTCTTTCTTAATTTCTTTGAATTGTGATTCCTTTTTGCAGTTTTGAGAATGGTAATTTTTCTTTAGCTGTAACTTACGCACACTAGCTATTTTTAAGTGTCTCCTGTACGAAGGAGGAGAAAAAATAATCATTACGATTGTTCAATTTAATTGTACGGTCGGCTTGTGCACAGATGCAACATCAGGAATCAAAGGGTTAAATGCGTTTGTAGGTATAATTATCGACATGGTTCGTCAGTAATAAAAAGGGCTCTTACTTACTCCTACTGGAGAAATCGGGTTTGCTTAGTCTTAAAACAAGAAAAGAGTAGCTAACATACAGTAAACACGACAAGGGTTTCGTTAGTTCTAAGTTTAAAATGGTTTCCTAGTATAATCCACCCAATCGTCATCTTCCCCTCATTCATCATCACTATAATTCACGCTATTAATTTCCTTACTGTTATTTTTCAGGCAAACTAAGGGTGATAAGTTTCCCGGTCCGGGTCCATGTGATCCCAAGTAAGTAATAAAATGCTTCGACTAAATTCACCCGTTTGGGGCAAACAATCCTGTTGAAAACTAATCTTCACTTTATAGCAAAATGAACAAGAATAGAAGAAGTCCTCTTTTAGGGCATTATGCTCGCAGAATCAAGTAATACTGTTTAAATTTTCTGCCGTGGAAAATTTCAGAGTCATTCGATTCCTCTTTGCTGTATAACTATTATGAGAAAATGTTATCAGAAAATTTGTTTTTGAGCTTTCTGTAAGAATTAATGATAGAAATTATATCAATAGTGCTTAAATTAATACCTGTTAGTCAATGTAATGTTAGTCAAACGACCGACCATGTCATATGCACGGTAGGCTGATTAGCATTGTTGTCATAGGTGTAGCTGTAAAAGTATTTTTTTGTCACACCTTGTATATCATAGAGCATGGCACATCTCAAATTGTAGTCGGAATGGAGCCACAGCTGCCGAGTTGCATATTCACCGAGCATCAGTTGCCGAATCGCGAAGCGCCGAACTTGCAGCTACCGAGTCGCGTAGCGCCAGGCCTCAGCTACTGAGTCGCGTAGCACTGAGCCGCAAGCTACCGAGTCTCGTAGCGCCGACTTCTGCCTCGTAGCGCTTCGCGAGCCTCAGCTGTCGAGTCTCGTTGCGCCGATCCTCAGCTGTCGAGTCTCGTTGCGCCGATCCTCAGCTGTCGAGTCTCGTTTGCGCCGATCCTCAGCTGTCGAGTCTCGTTGCGCCGATCCTCAGCTGTCGAGTCTCGTTGCGCCGATACTCAACTGTCGAGTCTTGTGCGCGAGCGTCAGCTGCCGAGTCGCGTCGCACTGAGCCTCAGCTGTCGAGTCGCTAAACTAAAGTCGTATATGCCTAAGGCCAAAACGTACTTTCACGCTTTGGTTTTCTGTTATATACATACATTGACATGCTTCCAAAAACTTTTATACACATTTTTTTTTTTACACATTTTGTACTAGTCATGAACATCACTCGCTAGATCGGTCTTGCAGCTATGTTATTAATATTCATAAAGGCCTGTGGCTCTACATTAATTCACATCGGAATGTACTGGTGAAGGTATTCTTTTGAATGAATTTAACAAAGCCATTCACGCAGTCCTCCATTTTTTATAGAATAGTGGCTCTAAAATGCCTCACCAAAATTTCTATTCAGTTTTCAAACATCTTCGGATTTACAGAAGCATTGCGACTGCATAGGTTGTCAAACACTCCCTAATTTGCGAACGAGGATATTACGGAGTGTCATTCCAGCCACATAATTCATTTTGCACACGGTGAAAGTCCCCGGTAGTTTGTACACTGCTAAAATGTACTTGGCTACGACATTACAAATAACCGTCATCATTAATTGATTTTCGCAAAAACGCTCAAGTGGATTTACGATACCAAAACCGATTTACGGGGCTTGTAATTTTGAAATAATCATCACAAGGGATTTGTAAAATACCACTGATGGGATTACGGAAAATTATGCAATTTGGCCTTGCCCTACCGACTATCGTGCGTATAATGCTCCAACTCGCAGTGCTGTTGTTTGTAAAGTATAGTTGTGTCGCCACTCGCCAGCGTTTAAGGAAATCGTTGTTATACTGGAGTTAATCCACATCAATTCTGGTAAAAGGGGTCGTTGCCGAGTATTGCTGCATACCTTTCAGGCTAATATGTTTTATTGTAGGTGGGGAATCGGGGTGAACGTAGTATCCTCAGCACTCTTGGACATGTTGGCCCTTCAAGCAAAACCAATGACCTGAATCGTTGCGCAGTCTACGGGAAAACTTTGTTCTCGCACAAAGCGATAAAAAAAAACCTACACATTTTAGCCATCACCAAATCGCGTATGACCGCCTTGATAAGAATGTCATCATACATGGATTTCTGTGTAGGGTAAGGGAATGTATTGGTATTGGTACATGATTTTCTCTTTGGGGATAAAGCATTCGGCCCTGACCGACAGCAGCGCATTTTTGTAACCTGGGAATTAAACCCTTCAACACAATAGATTGGCTCAGTTGTTGGAGCTTTGCAGACGCAATTAGGACCTTTTTTCACGAAGGGTTATTAAATAGTTATCTCGTTAGCCATGTTTTGGTTGGTTTTCGTGTTACGTCCTGCGGTCTCCTCTTGTAAAACATGCCGGCATAGTTCCGAATGGAAAGCAATGCTTACTGTTGATGAACGATCACAAAAACGGATGTATTGTTCTGAAAGCGTAGAAAATGGTTTGATTTTTGCTAAAGGTGCTCACATTGGAAATTCTCCACCCTTATAACCGACAGCATTGCATTCTTCTAACCTGGGAGTAGAACCCTTACAAGCTATGGAGTTAGTTGTTAGGGCTTTGTATGCAGAGTGTTCACGTTTAACCAGGGGGATATTATACAAATATGTACGGCCATGAGCGGTTCTAGTTAAAACTATAGGGCCCGAGGTGATTGCAATAGAACTTATTTTGGCTGCAGGCGCGTTAGCCCAAATAGTTCTATTGCAGTCACGAGGGACCATAGTTTTAAACTAGAACCTCGAATGAAGGCCGTACATATTTGGTTTTATAACTACATTCATATATTCATTGTTTATTGATTGGTTAAAAGATTTCAATAAATGTTAGCCCTACCAATTACGTTAACGTTAACTCGCGGTAAACTAACGTTAGATCTAATTACGTGATATAGATCACTATTCACAATTAAATACACGTAAGTAACGACTAACGTTGCTTACGTACAGAATAGTGCTTGCACCCCTTGACATTAATGAATAAAAAAAGTATACAAAAAGTTATTGTTAGAAACAGAAATGTAGCGTGGGATTCGAACCGGGTCACACGCTCGATTAAACATGCGGCGCTATCCAATGTAGCCACACAATTAACTTGACAAGCAGCGTGTTCTTTACCTATAATTATGAAGCGAAGAGTCCGAAAGTTGATGGAATAATAATGTAGGCGTCGGCGTATAATTTGTTTGCTAACGCTGGAATTCACACTCTCATTGTGAGCAAACAATAATTTCAATTATTTCCGCACTAGACATCTTCCGATGATGTAATCGGCTGGAGGCGAAGCCCGACACGAAATACCAGGATATTTGAGGCGATTCGCTCCCGATTCGCCTGTTGCTGGCAATCGTTACATGGGTGTAGCGTAGCTGTAGCTCATCCTCGCTGCCACAGCCCCCATGACCGCGAGCGCACGACAGAAATATATAAAATTATTGTGAAAAAAACCTAGGGCATCCATTTAACTGAGTAAAATCCATTTAATATTCAGACAGAGAATTACATACCCTTCGATAGTGTGTACATTGTTATGGCCACCAGTGTTTAAAATTTCCTACGTCCAGTTCGTTCCCGGGTCGCTCTCCACACGGCCTGCCAACGCACCCGCGTACCAGAAAAACGTGGTAAAGGGTCCCTTTGCCAGCCTTCGACGATGCGTCGACGTTCTTTGGAAAAGGTAGCTTTTTCAACTCAAGATCAGGCTTAGGCAATCGCGCATTAGGGGTAGCCTTTCTTCTCACATGTCATCCATTTTAGGCGTTACTAAGTTTGCTTTGTAATTACCGATTTAGGGGTGCAAATTTGGAGTACATCTATTAACAGGTCGTCCAAAATGCACGTTTTTTAATAGAGAAGAATTGATAAATGAATTGAGTTGATTATCTTTTTCGGGGGTTCTTTGCAGTGTACAAAGACTTTTAGATGAGAGAGACAGGGTTGGTAGGAATTGAATATTTAGTTGATTTTGCACTGTTTACGCCACTATTAGGATATTAAATTTGTGATTTCCAGTCTCACGCCACTGTAGGGGGCTCTCCAGAATGAGTGGATTTCATGGGGATCACGCCGGGGTTGTAGGGGTACTTTTCCTCATGCATTAGCCATTGTTAGGGTCACAATAGTGTAATGTAGTTTACCCGGTTGGTAGGGTGCATTTCTGGAGGTTGTTGGACACGGGGTGGGATACAGGCCGTGCTGAGAGCGACCCCCCCCCGCCCGGGAGTTCGTTGAGCTATCGGCGACGCGAAATGAGCGAGATAATTTTGACTGCTCGCCGCGGTTCGCTTTACTGTGAATCGGTGAGATGCGTGACAGTTAGCTGTTAGCCTTCCGACCTGCGCTGCACGCCGCAGGGAGCGCACGACAAACATAGGCTATAAAAGTTTATTGCTGAAAAAACATAGACATGATGTTAATGGAGTAAGATGAATAATATGCAGAGCAGGATTACATACCTTTCCCGATTAGTGTTAACAGTTTATGGGCACCAGCGTTTAATTTGATATAATAATAAACTCACATTTCCTCGGTGTTTTTTATTGTATTTGTGTGGCGTTAATAGTTTCGCTGCTGCCATTTAAGCCACCATTGAGCTACCTGCTGATGTGCCTAAATTGCGAGCAGATGAAACAAATGTGGCAGCAAATCGAGTTGCGGAAAAGGTACTATTTACGGCTTTTAAGTACTATTTATGGCTTTTAAGTACTATTTACGGCTTTTAAGTACTATTTACGGCTTTGAAGTACTATTAACGGATCCGTAAATAGTACTTTCTCACAGACTCGCGCGGTAGTGTGTTTATATTTCATCATGTGACATACTTTTAACCAATCAATGAACAAGAATATATGAAGGCAGTTTATAAAATATATTATTCACGGTGGCCTACTCTGACTGCCAGACCGTGATTCAGGAATCATCAGCCAAAACTGCCGTTCAGTGGGCGGCCCCTGCTTTAACACAGGACTCGAATCTGGAATTCTGACCAACGGTGGCCATATTTTGGCAGCTTAGTTGAAGGTAAATCCTGCCACCTGTAACAAAACGACCTACTGAATTAATATTTGAGGGAAAGCAATGAATTATGGTAAAGGACGTAACCACACACAAAAATGAATGTATTTGTATTGAAAGCGTGCTTATTTTCAAATTATTATACTAGAAATCGTGAAAAAATGAGTTTGATTTCTGGCGACCTTACGCAGCCGTTTCTTGACGGAACAATATGGGCCCGGCGGCAGTGACCTATAGGCTTAGGGTGGAATCTTTTCAACCTTTTACACGCGGGGTACACTGCCACTTTCACATGAATAGACCTTCTACGCTAATCATAACGTTTTGTGATATCTGGCATGTTTGAATTCGAGAAGACCTATAAAAGATGGGATCTATAAATTAACAATGATCAAATTTTAAAATATCTGACCTATATAATCCTCCATGCTATAATTAAGTGTCTCGGATAAGTCTAAAAATGAAGGACTGGAAAAAAATGTACTTCAAAACGATCATTTTGTGCTTTACAAGAGTCCATTCTCCACCATAGACTGTTATATACGTGATGAATTAGTCACATGTGATGTTGATCCATACTATATAGTGCTTAGATGTTTATCGTACTATACAGGGTGGCCCAGAAAGAATGCTACAACTGCGATCGCTAATTTCTTCGACATCATCTGCAATATGTCATTGGTTTTTGTTTCAGCGGGTAGAACATTCTTTTTCCAACAATATGATACCGGGAACATTGATTTTGAGTAATTCGTTTGGGTCTTGCGGCCATTTTTCCGAGGCAATGTCGTTTTCCAAATTTGCCAATCTTTCATCAGCGGCGGTCATCCGAACACCGAGATATTCTCGCCTCTCAGCGTGCCATACCAGACAAACCGCGATGACAATGAAGATGTAGCTCACATCGTCTTCTTTCTGAAAGCGAGGGCATTCCTGCCCTTTGTCTTGGCGGAGATTAGTCGATGGCACACCGTGACGTGGAATATTTCGGTGTTCTGATGATCGCTGGAGGTTAAAAAATAGCAAATTTAGGAAATTGCATTGCCTCAGAAAAATAGCCTTAAGATCCAAACACCTCAATCAAAATTAATGATCATGGTATCATTTTGTTGGAAAAAGAATGCTCTAATCCATGGAATAATCACCAATGACATTTTGTGAATGACTTGAAGAAATCAACGATCACATTGTGTAGCATTCTTTTTGGGCCACGCTGTATAGTGGCAGCATAACTTCACAAGGTTTTGTATTCGAAAATGTTTATTTATCCATTCAATTATGTAGCTCATATCACAGTTTGACACAATTTTTTAAATTGAAGCTCCACAATGTTGAATAGTGTCCTTAACTCTTAACATGCCAAAGCCAAAGTCACACATATGCACCATACAATACATATAATCACCATAGAGCTGTCTCTGGCATCTTTTTATAAGAGTTAACCACAACGGGTGCTCGTAACGACATTGTGCTAATTGATGCGTGACATTTATTTTCTAAAATGCAGAAAAGGTAACCTTAATGAGATTGCTGACGCAGGAAGCTTACACCAGTACCTTATCAAGCTGCACAAAATATACGGTGACGTAGCGTCGTTTCACTTCAAAAAACAGTTCTGTGTCAGTATTGCTTCACCAGAACTCTTCAAAGAACACCGAGCACCGTTTGATCGTCCATGTGAGTGACTTATATTTCTAGCTATCCGATAAGTCCAAGTGTTGCTTTCATATCTCGTTCTATACAGCTTAATTTCAATACCTGCATGCATTATGTATATAGTAAAATGCTCATTGATGTCGGAGAAAATCATGAAGGGTGGATGCAGTTAGAATAGTGCTTAGGTACCACTATATGCGTACCCAGGATTTTTTTATCTTACTCAATGTATATTCTATATGCGGGTATTTCTATTGATTTTATTCTTGTAAACCAGACATATGCTTTTTGTTCTGTTTATTTAGTTTCTCTGTCTTCATATACAAAGTACATGTATATAACATACAGATAGTTGTTCCGTGGTAATGCAGTAATAATTGTTTTGGTCATACAGTGTTATTGTTGTTTTACATGTAATCTGAAGTTAGTTGTTTTGGGTTATGCATGTAGTGTTATTGTAATAAATGTAAAGGCGTTCCCGCCGCAGGCCTTAAATGGCAGTGACATGATTGGGAGAAACAAAAGAATGACTTTAGAACCAAACTAGTTGAAAGTTATACCAAAGATACACCTGCTAGAGTGGATCTCCTGGCTGGAAGGATTTGTCTTGAGTTTATTTACTTAAGGAGAATCAAGCGTGAACATACCAGCAGTGTATTTCTCTTGAGGCCCAAGAAACATAAATATCATAGAAAGCTACACAACAGATTTGTCTGTTACAAGACGTAGTGATGGCAGTTATTTTGAAATGAGTCAACTTTTGACTACAAAATTTTCACAGTAGAATCCTTACATAGTTTACCCCAAGATGAGGACTACCCTCAATCATGTCATTTACCCCGCCTTCCGTTTCATTCTTAATAGCATATTAATCTGTTCATGTTCATGTTTATGACTTACAAGAAGCAAATAAATGTTATTTTGAATCCTGAATCTTGAATCTTTTTTATAGGGTTTCTTGTTTTATATTTTATGACACAAACCAATGCGACAGGCAGAAAGGGTCAACACATCTGTAGGAAAACTAAAGGGGATGTTTCCTAAAAAATAAAAAACCACGCCCTTTTACGATATACACCTCCTCCTCCTCAAGTGCCATATCTAGTGACGTTGGCGACCATAAAGTGCCAGGCTTTCCTGTCCATTGCCAGTCTGAGAAACTCAATCTTTTCCATTCCAGTTCATGTTGCAATGCTCTGCAAAAACGTTGTTCTTTTGACGTCCTCGATCCCTCTTTCCTGCTATCTTCCCAGTGAGAAACAAGCACTCCAAATTGCCTTTCCTCATGCAGTGGCCTAAAAAGTCCAGCTGCTGTTTCCTAACTGTTAAGTCCAGTTATTCTGAGTATTGCGATATACACATGTATGTATTGTGTTAAATGTTTAAATGATTATCACATCATGCTTTGATAAAGACACTAGACTAAATACAGACATATACACCAGTTTACTTTTATATTCAAATTTAATGTATACTTTTTAAAGAAAGGTTGTCCCTAACAACCTGAGAGCTTGTCCTAAGCTTACCCGACATAGCAACAACCTGTGTATGAAATTTATGTTGAAATTTATTCATCATAAGCAGGGATATAGAATATCCTGTTACATAAATATACATAAACATAAATTTATATAGCGCAGCTACTATATGTATATATTCAGCTGCGCTGGTTCTGAACTCCTGTTTACTTAATTCCATGCAAAATACATGTATATTATATACATGTATATTAATATAACAAATATAATTTTAACTTACATTTGAAGACATTTAGGGAGAGTGAGCTACGAATTTTAATAGGCAAGCTATTCCACAGTTTTGGGGCGGCGATGGCAAATGCACGGTCCCCGAGAGTGATTGGGGTTTGCCATGGGGAATTTGAAATAGCAATGTATCTGTGGAACTGCGCAGGCTATGACTGTGTGACTGGACTTTGCGTTGAAGCAGTTCTGTTATGTAACTGGGAGCATGGCCACATAAGAATTTATACACAATTAACGGAATTTTGATGGAGATTCTTTGACGTATTGGCAACCAATGGGGTTCTTCTCGGCCCAAAAGGAGGAAACATTAATAAATTTGAATACACTAGTAAAATGGTCTATGTGTTAATAGAGTATGGGTAGATAAAGAAAATGTAAATATATAAATTGTTATTATAATATTATTAATATTAGTTTACAATTTTCGTTTTGTCGATTTCAATGTATTCATAGAAACAGGTTACTGGAACATCTTGGTACCAGGTGCCCGGGGAAGAAACAAATCATAAATTTGAATAACATTGTGGAGCAGGCCTAAATTGTTAAACTGATGTCAACTTGAATGTTGTATGCTCTTCAGCTCAACACCAACAAAAATATGGGTGATTGTAAAATCTCTGTTATGATTACCCAAACGTTTTTGTTCACTTTTGTGGGTAATAAATGTATAAATAGATAAATGAATGAATGTATAGATAAATAAATAACAAAATAAATAAATACGATACATAACGATACATTCATACATAAATAAATAAATAAATAAACACATGAATACATAAATAGATACGTACTCTGTGTGCCAAATTCGTTATGAAAGTATGTAATGTTTTCTTCCCTGCAAATTAAATAAACAAATACAATAAATAAATAAAAGAATAAATCAAAACCCTTGGGGTTTCAGGTATATAGAAGTCGTTGAAAATTACCATAATATTTGCGAATTACTCAGTTTTGAAGTACTCTCATCTTTTTCACAAAATCGCAGCTTCCCTCCATGTATTGCATGAACCTTATATCATGCCTGACAGTGTCCAGTTCGCAAATGGCGCCGAAGGGCGTAACAGACGAAACTTGACGGACAGGTGTTTTGGTTACCAAGCACTCCTCAGCTATGTCGAAACATTTAATGAGGTAAGTTATGTAAGTTCTGAATATCACGGTATATCAAAGGTTTACACTAGTGTTCACAACAGTAATTCGAGATAATTTGTCAGACATAATCTGGTAGTTTCTGTCTCGGACTTCCTTGTCTCTATGTGGCTTGTAGACCATAGGGGAAATATGTCAATAGAGTCAATGCCAATTATTTACGTATGTGTACAATGTACCTTCGTGTTACTCTTGCTTTTCTTAATGTTCATGTATTTTCTATGTTAGCGTGAAACCTAAAAAAAACACAACTTAAAGCAAAGTGCTTTATATTTTTTCCTTGAGTGTCCACGTTGAACAAAGTTGCCTTTCAGTGGATTACTCTTTTGCATTAAATTTCCAGTATTTACATTTTTCTTGGTTTCATGCATTTAAGAGATGTTATTTTCTTTGAATACATGTAATTCAAAATTGTCACGTAATGTGAAGGTTAATGCGTGTTTGTGTCTTGTACTCTGTACGTGGTATGTTGTATTTAATTTATGCACTTTTATGTTTTCTCCTATTCACCATTACCATATTGACATAATGTTATAAGATCCGCCACGGTGACCTATATGTTGTATAGTTTGTCTTTGTGTAATTATGGAAATTAATTTTTATATGAATGAATGAATGGATGGATGAACATGGAGGTAGAAGAGAGATGAATGACTGTATACCTTCCTCTGTGTTTCACAGATAAGCGAGGAACTGGTGGAGGAGTTGTCAGCTCTTCCTGCAGGCGAGCATATTCCTCTCCAAACCACGGGACTTACGATCACACTTAAAGGAATTACCCAGACTTCCTTCGGGTATAACTTCAAGGATAAGAGAGCCATGAATCAATTCCATGCAGATTTCAACTCGGTAAGCTGAAATACATGGATAATGATTACAAATGGGCAACTTCCAAACAATTTTTAAAGTATAAGTTCATATTTCATGTAACTTGGTTATGACGGTTATCAAGTATATTTTATATGATTAGAATTTCAGAAGAAAAAGTCAAAGTCAAAAGTGATGTCAGTCAACAAACTAGACTGTATTGTGGCATCAACATAAAAAAAATAATTAAAGGTTTAGATTTAAAAATTTTTGCCCAAATTCATATTAATTGTTTGTTCAAATTCCATGAAATGTGTACGCGAGGGTTATCAAGTTTTGCAAATTATGTGACCCAAATTCCAAGTCGCAGAGTCAAGGTCAAATGGATTAGGGCAATAAATATGGATAAAACTTATTCAACCTGCGATTTAGTTTGTGAAATTTTACCTAATTTCCAATGAATGTGTTCATATTTTGATACCAATATTTTCGATACTGAATGTCACAGATAGCAAATTGCGTTATGCAGGTGAGACCGCTAGGGGCCTTCCACTTGTTTGTTTGTTTGTTTGTTTGTTTGTTGTTTGTTTTTTATTTGGTAACTCGCCTTTCTATTCAATTTTGTTATATATCATTATTGATAACGACTTGTTCGAACACGAATAACTGAAAAATTTGCTCTATGACAGGTCTGGGAGGATAGAGAGCTAAGAGTTCTTGGTAGTGTCCCTGAACCAGGTAGCAGGAGGCAAAAAGCCTTTGATGAAGGTAGGACTTTCGTGTTGTTGTGACTACAGATGAATACCGAATCATAACAGCAAGACATGTTTTATAAGCTTAAAAGTAGTTAAAGCAGAATGAAACCCAGACATTTTCCTGCAGGCGCGGTTCTAGACCAAAAAATTTAGGGGGGCTACTGGGGGCTTCCGGCATTTGCGGCCAAATCCTAGGTCTAAGTTTTTTCTCGGTCATCCCAGCTGCCGAAAAGTCGCTCAGCGGGGGTAGAAAAAATTTTCATTTCAAATTCCAGGTCCAAATTTTTTCTCGGTCATCCCAGCCGCCGAAAGTCGCTCAGCTGGGGGGGGGTCCTACAATGGCTGTCCGATTCGAAATCGGTAAGTGCTGTTTACCTTTTCATTTGTTTCGCGCATAATTATTATTATCTATTGTAATGTAAAATGAACATACTAATAAGACAAGCATTCCCAAGAGTAAAGGTCGACCTTTTCAAGCCTACCTGGGTGGCTTAGTCCCGGCGTATGTGATTAGCGTATGTACAGATACCCGAAATTTGTCACTATCCTTGCGATTAAGTCATGCGGGTGTCTAATTATAATGTCAGAATCAAATACAACTTAAAACATGAAATCTCCAAAGAATGCCATTGTACATGCGCGGTGATTAGACAAAATCATGCTAACAACAAAAAATGACAGTAGTGTGACATGCGCGAGAAGTCATCGACAGGTTGAGAACGATATGCGGTTACGGCAGTGTTTATTTCCTTGCATTCCCGCAATTTTCACACTTACTTGTATTGGTCCCTAAGCAAGTCTCTATACGGACCAAATACGTCCTCTACAATGGAAAAAACGAACAAATTTGCCTGGGTGATTAATGATTCTGTGCAGCCAAACCTGGACAAAGTTTATGTTCAAGACAAGGCAGAGAATTTGAAAAATTAAAATCGAAAATGTTGAACGCAATAGCTCCTTCATTTTCAATTTAATACTGTCAAGGTAATTGGTCAAACTAACTTTTGTCAGGCAATATTTCAGTATATATTTGGTTAAGAAAGCTGAATTACAGAGCAGATTCTTGAGCTACGACTGCATGAAACAACGCAACTCATCTACTTTGTCACAAAAGTATAGGTCGTCACCATCCGTGTGGTAATTGTTGGGACCACAACTGAAAACTTTGATTACAGTTAACAACAGCGGGGAACGCCTAGTGATAATTTTTTTTCTTGGTAAACCCGCTTCGGGGTATAGGTGACGTCATACAACGTACCATTGCGCGACCACGCTGCAGGGTGAATATAACAGTCTGTTCATTGTTCAGTTACGAGTTGCCTTGGAAGTATTTTTATGTTTAAGCTTATCTATAATCAACAAGTCTTTAGATTTCGCTTTCTAATATTGTATCATCAGACGTGCAGATTGGTTGAAGGCAGGCTGTTCATCCCATCCTACCACATCACAATGAGTCAGGCCCGATGTTCCGCGTTCAGCCAATATGTAATGGAGACTGTTGGGCCACGAGTCGACCATAAACGAAACCTTGAACGCAGCTGTTCAGCGGAAGAAGCAAGAGCCAAATTCTAGATTACAGTGGGAAAACGGTAGTTACTCTTGTGCCACCATTCAGGTGTCAGCTGTTTAATTCGAATGGTCAGTTGAAACATGGTAAAAGGCATTATCGTTTCGCTGATTAGTCGTCCATTTAATCTCTTCGGCTATTGGGAAACCAACAAACGAGAAATGTACAGAAACAAAGGACTACGGTCGAAACAAAAGGGCAGGAACAAAAACTTGTACTTTGGACCAAATTCTATTGAAATGGTCAGGGGTCATACGTCCAATGAACTAATATTTCAATGTCCTTCAAACTACTGTAACTATGTGGTTGAATTGGTTGGTGATTATACAGTGTGTTAAAAAAAATTGTGGCAAGGCTCCAAAAGTGCCCTCTAAGCTAATGAAAGAACAGTTTATAGTACGTCCATGCTTACATCAGCATCAAGGGCATAATCTTAGCTATCAAATGCCATTTGTTTCGTTCAGTTGCTTGTTTTACATCGCTGCGGATATGTTTAGTTAACACGAAAGAAAAATCGACAAATGTGTCACTTTTTACTACAGCCATAATCACCATCAGCCCCTTCCCGTAAAAATGAAAAAAAACACAATTGTGATTCGCGTTTTGTTTTTACAAGATATCTCGAGATACAACACAAGCAAATTCAACCAAAAAACAGCACTTAAGCTAAGAGTTGCCCTTAATGTGACGTAAACCATGTGTCACATAGTATTTTCTAACTGTCAAAGAAGGGCGCTTTTCTCTGAAAACTTTTGTGACGTGTTACACGCATGTCATCAAAAAATTGCAAGTCTAACAAGCGCCTTTCGCAATGAGACAAATACCTGGTGACATGATCGCTTGCATACACATCAGGAGCAAGTTAGCATCACAATGCCATTTGTTTTGTTAATTCTGCTTGTTTACATCTCAAAGATATAAATGTAAACAACAGAATGGTGGACATCACAATTGTGTCAAAAATTTTCACAAGGGTATTTTAGTAAAAATCGGCAGCAATTGCCATTCTTAACCCTTTCTTATTCACATTTAAATATCTTAAGATTAAGAACAAACCAAATTAAACAAAATAACGGTATTTGAAAGCTAAGACTATGCAACTTCACGTTGACGTAAAGATCATGCACAAGAAGTATTTTCTAATTACAATAGAGGCGTTTTTACTTGCAACAATTTTTTTGAGAAACCATTGTCAAAAAGCAGCTGATAAGTCATATTTGGAAGTATGTATGGGTATTATTTAAGTAAAACAGTCTTCAAAACAAAAGAATGTAGACGTGAGGCACAGTCAGAACGTTTTTCAGAACTGATATTTTTTCTTTTCGCAAAGTCTATGAAACATTTTTTAGAAGCGTCTTCCAACAGAAGAATCTCAATGTCTTACAACTTTTTCAAAGCTGGAAACTAACGTTTTTTCGGGTATGTCTATACATAGTTGCGTTAGTTTCTGTAATTAATTCACTATTACAGACCAAATTTTTTCTGGTTTAAAGAGTCATAATCCATTTGTTCCAATCGTCACATTTTTTGAAGATTCCAATTAATTTTTAACATTAATTTTGTAGCGATTAACTGGTTAAATTTGGTTAATAGGCGTAAGGTCATTGGCTGGCCTAATAAGTGGGCTGAGAAAAGTTATAAAAAAGAAACGCCCTTTAAGTGACATGGACAGAACTGAAGACATCGGAGATCATTTTATGTAAAAGAAAATACTCGTATGTCTGTGTATCTTTTTTTGAAAAAAATTCTAGATTATAACATGCACTTGGCTTTTCAATTTCAGATATTGGTATTTTATCAGTCCGGAAAGTAAATTACAGTCTTTATGGTTAAATTTGCGTTCGCTTATAGTTTGTCATCGAAGATATTTGTAACCGTAGTAAAATTTACAATATCTTAGAAGAAACAGTTCAGTTCATATTGCATATTCATTGCATTAATTAAACTTTTGAGTTATATACTCATTGAAGAATAAAGTATCAATTGTAAATTTTGTAAGGTCAATTTGTAATTTCCGATCCTCATACGAATCTCATTGATCCTACAAACATACAATCATTTGTCTAGGTTATGCCAATCTAATGATATATTCGTTGTGCACTGACGCGCACTAATTTCGCTTATAGTGTAATGTTCGTGCACCTGCTAAACCTACTTGACTTGGCAGTTTCTCCGCAAAATTCACCTAAACTCTCGAGAGAACAAGATACAAAATTAAAGAAAAATGGTTACTCGAGTAGTACATGTATAATTAAGGGGAGCTTTCTGCCTTACTTGCTTAAAAATAAACTGCTGGTAACCTTGGTAAGGTTATTTGTAGCAACACGGCCGTAGGCGAATGCGGTGAAGCAGCATGTAAATTGACAAATGAAATACTACTGAAATAACATCCTTCATTTGGTGAAATGCATATAACGCGCAGAAGTAATCATTCCATATTTCTTTTTTTTTTTGTCTCGACACAGAAAAGGGCACATATCGTTTGTGTGTGTGCATGCGTTGCGTGTTTGTGTGTGTGTGGGTGTTTGTGTGTTGTGAGTGTGTGTGTGTGATGTGTGTGTGTCGTGTGTGTGTGTTGTGTGTTGTGTGTGTGTGTGTGTGTGTGTGTGTTGGCTGCTGTGTGTGTGTGTGTGTGTGTGTGTGTGTGTGCTGTGCTCTGTGTGTGTGTGTGTGGTGGGGTGGGATGGGTAGAAAAGTGATTCTGCTTCACTTTTTAAATCGCAAAGTCTATTTGTGAGAAGCAAATACAAAGCGATCCAGCAAGTGTGGAATAGGAGTAATTCGTTGGGGCAATCAGAGCAGACCATGCGCGGGGGGGGGGCGGTCGAGGGGTTGTCGCAATGATCTGATTATCTTTGTTGTTTTGTATTCTCTATATACCTGTTTTTCGCCAGCGACAAACGAAAGGTTAGGTACTCATTATCGTTAAATACATTTTATGTATGCTAAGTTTTTAAAAGATACGAACTGAAGGGCAGAGGAAGGGGATGTATTGATTTTTATTACCGGTATTTTTTTTTTTGGGGGCGGTAAATAAGCTAGGATACAAGCACGTGGTAGTCTTTCTTTTATTAGCCTGAGAAGACACGACAAATTATTTCTTATCAATTTATGATGAGCAAGAATAGACAAAGACAGCAGCTGGAAACAATGAACTCTATTTGTTCTGGGTATTCTTTGTTTCTTGTTCTTTTCCTGTCCGTCTGGGACACAGGTAATAACTATCTGGCTAAAAATCCGCAATTTATGTGTAATGTATTAAACTTTAAAAAACATACATGTCGTTAAACACGCGCGTTGGCCTTACATAAAGTCATCATTATATAACAAAACTACACTCATCACACTCTATACCAACCATTTCAAACTCCCAACCAGAAATGAATCTGTCGCGGTAACAAACGCGTTGTATAGGGTACTATACATATCACTGAAGGTTTATTAGCTACCCCACCCCATCCACGTCCTGATTTTTTGGACATAGTGTGCCATTATCATAGGCAACGGAAATTTCCGACACATTGACAAATATAGTCTTGCCCATTCGCCCCGAGACGAAAATGTGTGTGCAAATTTTATGACAATTGTCAAAAACTGGGAAGTAGTTCTATCCTCAGGACATCTTACAGCATGATTTTATGATGAAATTATGTCGTTAACCATGACAAGCAAATTCTTACACATTCGAAATATATATCTTGCAGCATTTCGCTCCAAGACCAAATGTGTGTGCCAAATTTCAATCGAGAATTGTAAAAAAAATCTAAAGACTGTGTTTTGAACCGTTGTGTTTACCTCTTTTTTGCCATGATATGTCATTACATGGTAACGCAGTTTCTGGCACACTCTCGAAAAATGGGTCTGGCACATCTTCGCGCCAAGCTATATGTGTGTGGGCAAATTTTATTAGCATTGGTCAAAAAACTGGAGGAAGTAGCTGTAATCGCAAGAATGGACCGACTCACCCGACCGTACCTGATTCCAATACCCCTTTCAAATTCGTTTGGCAGAGGTATAATTAAGATTAAAGTCAAAGACAATTTAAAGTACATGCTAAGGTAAAATCTAATATTCTCAACGTAAAATTGAAATTTCACTCAATCGTGAGATGTACTACTACTGAATCATTCAGAAGGCGTCGATCCCTGTTTTCAATAGGAGGGGGCAATCGCCCCCACATAAACACATATTGGGGCAAACATACGATTTGCCCCCCCAATTATTTTGACATGAAAACAAAAAAATCATAATATGCATTGCAATTTTTGAAAACATTGGAAACACTAAAAACCATTAAACATTCGCATAAAAATACTGTTAAACATACAAATTGTCAAGTTTGTCACCTTTGCGCGCAACAACTTTGCTTTAATGATTTGGCGCGCAGAGCGCCCCGAAAATTTTGGGCATTGTTTCACTTTTCCCCCCCCCACCGAAAATGGATCGACGCCGCCTGGAATCTAAATGCCTGACGGAGAAGACACCCCCCCCCCCTCCACCGCCGTGCCCCCAAATAAAAAAAAAAAACGAAAAGAAAAAAATAATAAAATCACACACCAGTTTGTAGTACTTGTTACTTTAACTGTCAAGAGTCGCAAAACACCGTCAATGTTCAGCTACAAACGGGGGAGGGTTTTTTAAGCCCAATTGTCACTTGTCACCTCCGTGCCAGCTAACGACCTCTGTGACACTCAAATATCGTTACAACGCTCTGCTGGGTATAGAAATGTCGAAATAATATCGTTATATTAACACAACGGTCAAAACTTGTTTTGGTTATCATGGATACGGACTGACCAATTTGGAATTGATCGTTACCGAGTATATATGGCTAACGACAGTGTTTTTTTTTTCTTGCATTCCCCGCAATTTGGGATCGCAATGGAAAATTTGATGTAAGAGTCACAGCAGTGGGGACTCTAGTGAAAAATTCATCTTGTGACACTGGGGGTATGCTAACGTCGAAAACTACCATTTGCGTCACTCCTGCGGGTGAATTATCAAACAGTCAATAAAATACTACGATTAACAGTCATAAAAGTTACCATGAAATATGAACTTAAATACTTTAAAAATTGTTTGGGAAGTTGCCCATTTGTAATTCATTAATCCAGTATTCAGCTTACAAGTTGAAATCATGCATGAATGATTCAATGGCTCCATTATCCTTGGAAGTTATACCCGAAGCGAAGCTCTGGTAATTCCTTTAATGTGTGATCGGTAAGTCCGTTGTTTGAGAGGAATATGCCGCCTGCAGGAAGAAGCTAAATGTTCCTACCGAGTTTTCGCTTATTCTTGAAAACATGAGGAAGGTATACCAGTCATTCATCTCTCTTCTACTCCATGTTTCATCCATACCATTCATTCAATCATAATAAAATTAATTTCATAATTACACAAAGACATAACTATACCAACCATATAGGTCAACCCGTGGCGGATTTATACATATAACAATCTATGTCAATATGGGTAATTGGTGAATAGAGAAAACACTAAAGTGCATAAATTAAATACAACATACCACGTACATGAAGTACAAGACACAAACCGCACGGACGCATTAACGCTTCACATTATCGTGAAATTTTGAATACATGTATTCAAGAAAATAACATCTCTTAAAATGCATGAAACCGAAGAAAATGTAAATGTAGGAATGTAATGCAAAAAGTAACCATGAAAGAGGAACTTTTTTTTGGGGGGTGCAACGTGGACACCAAGAAAAAATATAAAGCACCGTTATTGCTTTCTAAGTTGTTTTTTTTTAGGTTTCACGCCTAACATAGAAAAGATACATTGAACAATTAAGAAAAGCAAGAGTAAACACGAAGGTAATATTGACATACATACGTAAATAATTGGCATTTTGACTCATTACATATTTCCCCCTATGGTTACAAGCACATAGAGACAAGGAAGTCCGAGAGCAGAAACACCAGATTGTCTGACAAATATCGAAATTACTGTGTGAACACCTAGTGAAACCTTTGATATACCGGAATTCAGAACTTTTTAACATAACTTACCTCTTAAAGTTTCGAACATAGCTGAGGAGTGCTTGGTAACACAACCTGTCCGTCAATTTTCGTCTGTTATCGGAGCATGGAAACGGGCGCCATTGCGGAACTGGACATGTGCAGGCATGATATAAGGTTTCTATGCAAATACATTGAGGCGAAGCTGCGATTTTTTGAAAAAGTATGAGAGTATAAAAATGAGTAATTCGGCGAATAATTATCGGTAATTTTCAACAGACTTCTATATACCTGAAAGCCCCAATGGGTTTTGATTTATTCTAGTTATTTATTTATTGTATTCTGTTGATCTTAATTTGCAGGGAAGAAAACATACATTACTTTAAACGAATTTGGACATCAGAGGACGTATCTATTTATTATTCATGGTTATTTATTCTACTAAGTATGAATAGATGTATGTAGCTATTCTATTCTAATTTGTTTATTTATTCTCACTAAATAGCATTCATTCATTATATCTATTTAATACATTTATTCCACTAAAGTGAACTAAAACGTTTGGGTAATCATAACAGAGATTTTACAATCACCCATGATTTTGTGGTGTTGAGCTGAGAGCATACAACGATTCAAGTTGAACGATCAGTTTAATCAATTAGGACCTGGCTCCAAATTTTATGCATTATGATTTGTTTCTTTCCCAGGGCACTGGTACCAAGATGTCCAGTAACCTTTTAAATACATTGACAATCGAGCAAAACGCTAATGAACTAGAAATATTGAAATAATATATAATAATAAAATTGATATTTTTCACATTTCTTTAATCTACCTATACCCTCTATTAACACAGGTAGACCTTTATAGTGTACTTCAAATTATTAGTTCTGCCTTTTGGGTCGAGAAAAACTCATTGGTTGCCAATACGTGACAAAGAATTGTCGATCAAAGATTCGTATATGTGGTGTAATTGAAATTCTTAATGTTGGCCTCATGCTGCCCCAGTTAATAACAGAACTGCGTCAAACGCAAAGTCAGTCACACAGATCATAGCGCTGCGCAGTCCACAGATACATTGCCTAATTCAATTCCCCAATGGCAAACCCAACTCACTCCGGGGACCGGTGCATTTGCCATCGCCGCCCAAACTGTGGAATATGCGCCTGATTGAATTGTGAAAAATTCGTAGCTCACTCATCGGACCTAAAAAATGTCTTCAATGTAAGTTAAAAATATACGTTTGGTATATTAGGAAAATATACATGTATATACATAATACATGTATTTTTGCATGGGGAATGTACAGCAGGTAAAACAGGAGTTGCAGACCGCCGAAGCAGTGAATATATAGCAGATAGTCAAGCTGCGCTATATTAAATTTTATGTTATGTAATGCATTAATGTAAAACAGGATAACTTTATATATCCCTGCACTTTAGATGAATAAATTTCAACATAAATTTCATACACAGGTTGTTGGCTATGTCGGGGTAAGTCTTAGGACAAGCTCTCAGGGTTGTTAGGGACAACTTTCTTTAGAAAAGTTAGCATTCGAAGATTTGAATATAAGAAGTAAAGTGGTGTATATGTCC